>VURO01012495.1:50624-97208 GCA_015108175.1 Pelvicachromis taeniatus
CACACAACCACAAAATAAAAAAATAAAAAAAAAAAAAAACACCACCCCCCCCCCCAAAAAAAAAAAACAAAAAAAACAAAAACAAAAAAAACCAAAAACAAACTAAATAAAACAAACCCCCCCCCAAACCTTAATATCACACACTGATGCTTATTACTGCAGTTGTATTATTAATGCAACAATTCATGGACACGACAACTGGAGACACTAAATACTGCTATAAAAATAGATGTTAGAGTTACCGCAGACAGTGAACATACTCTAATATGGAACGGCCTGATGGATAATTCATTTAGTGATTTCAACCTGCTGCATTTATTGAATAATGTAATGTTTACGCTTTGGCCTTTTTACAGTTGTATGTGATGTATTTACATGATCAGTTTAACCAAGATGCAGTACAACTGTTTCCATTTCGCAGTTTGCTTGGAGTTGCAGTTTTTGAATTAATACTTTATATGGGTTGGTGGTTTTCATTGTTACTTTCCACCAGTACCAAGTAGACACAAAATCAATCTTCCTCATAAAGTCAGTGTTTTGTTTTGTTTTTGTTTTTTAAAGACTCTTTTATATTATGTTTTAAAAATGCATTGTTTTGAAATGCAAGAGCATTTTGACATTGGAGTTAACCTCTGCTCTACCCACTTCACCAACAGGGTTTTTCATGCATAGAAGAATTTTTGGTGCACTGCAAAGCGGTTTTAATCACAGGCAGAGGAATATCACTACCATGTGATCAGCATTTATTTGCAAGTGTTATGCATTTGGTTAAGCATAGCAGATATGTTTGCTCAACAGATGGCTTGAAAAATTCCTAGAAATACATCAGATTAGGTAACCCAAGCTAACTGCCTTTTACGCCTTTATGCTATTGTGCTATTGTAGGTAGTCACCCCCCCACCAAATGTCCGTTCTCATCCAAGAACACCTCCAGACTAACAGCTATCCGGTAACATCTGGCATCTGCGTAGTGCAGATTAGCTGATGGGATCTCATTTCGAAACAAGATAGTATTAACTTAATGGTGAATACTGCAACAGTAGGTTTCGATTCATTTTATTAAAATTAAATTGAGCTGTGAATTAGTCACTGAGGGTCTAATGAGTAACACCATTCACAAAGCACAATGTCATGCATAGACCTAAGGTCACCTGTCTCTCTGAGCTTATTCTCTGTTCATACGTGGATGAAGGTTGATTTTTACCAGCTTCTCGAATAGGTCACAACATACAGTAGAAGATTAAAAGAGGTATAAAACATGAAACTCATGGTAAGAACCCCTGTGGAGTGTAATGTATTTGCAGCTTAACATTTAGAAATGTACATGCCTGGGGGATAAGGCCAGAATGACCGTCATTGGGGACATTTGATTTCTTACCCTTCATTCCTTTTCTCAGTATATCACAGTTTACTTCATTCTTTCTAGGTGTGAATTTTACAGGTTTATGTCAAAAATAAGAAACCTTCATTTGTAACAATACCCACATAGTATTCTTTGTATTTTTATTGTATTTTTAAAAAGTTTATATTACTTTCAAGAAATTGGAGGGTTCCGTTAGAAAGGAGATCCGGTATAAAAAAGGTTGCTAAATATTATGATTCATCCGCAATGGATACAGAGAGCAGCTGTAATGTAACGTGGGTAGTTAGCAGTTTTCTAACTGCAACTTGACTTTAAAGTCATATACAAAGTCTTGAATAATCAGGCCCCATCTTACCTTAAAGACTAGACATAGTACTGTATCAATCAAATAGGGGACGTCACTCTCGGACTGCTGGCTTACTTGTGGTTCCTAGGTTTTTTAAAAGTAGAATGGGAGGCAGAGCCTTCAACATTCAGGCCACTCTTCTGTGGAATCAGCTCCCAGTTTAGTTTGAAAGGACAGACATCTTCTCTGCTTTTAAGATCAGGCTTAAAACCTTCCTTTTTGATAAAGTTTATAGGTGACTCTGACCCTTGCTTAGTTACGCTGCAGTAAGGCTAGGCTGCTGGAGGTTTCTTTTTCACTAACCTTTTCCCACTCTCTATGTTTAGCTTTGCATTCACTCATTATGTTATTATTAACCCCCGGCTCTTTTCCACAGTGTATCTTTTTTTCCCGTCTCCTTTTCCTCAACCCTAACTAGTCAGTTTGGATGGCTGTCACTCCCTGTGCCTGGTTCTGCTGAATGTTTCTTCCTGTTAAAAGGGAGTGTTTTTTCCCCACTCTCACCAAGGACTTGCTAATAGGCGGTCGTCTGATTGTTGGGGCTTTCTCTTTATTATTGTAAGGTCTGATTATAATAAAACTTGAATTGAATAGCTAGGAATCTGTGATTTTGTGGCAGTTTGACACCTTGCCTTACAAGGCAGTTGGATACGTGCCACATTTGGGAATACACTGTAAAAGAATACTTCTTTATGCGTTTAACTACTAACTGAACAGCGGGTAGTTGAGACCAATCAGTGTCCCATAGGCAGCTACCAGCCGATAAGGTTAGAACTACTGATGTGTTTTTGGTAGGAAGATAGACAGATGGTCCTTTCAATCACCTTCTAAGTAATTTCTTTGAAAAGGACTGCCTGCTAGTGCCTTTTATCTGCAAAAATTTTCTTGCAATGATGATGACTCATCTGTAACTATCTACACTGATTGCTTGCTAGCTTTCAAAGCTCCTAAGGAGGCAGCGCGTTTTTCCTTTTCTGGCTTCGTCACGTCCTCTTCTTTTATTCTTAGGGAATATTTGAAAAGTCTTTGCTTTTTTACAGTTTTCAAGTAATACTAAAAAAAAAAAAACAGTGATGCAGTTTTGCAGTTAATATTTAAAAATGTTTTAACCATTTTTACCATAGTGAGTTCTTCTATTTCTTACACTCACAAAACCTTGTAAAACCAGTCTTTTCATGTTTAGCATACCTTGTGGGTTATACATGATTTTACACAGCTTTCCTTTTTTGGTTGATAGTCTGTTAATTAGTTGTTTTCTTTTATCATCTTATCTCTCTGTATGTCTGCTCTGTGATTTCTTCATTTCTCTATCCCTGTAATAGTTTTAATACCACCTTGACTGTATGTTGGTAGTATGAAAGGAGCACTCCAACTCTATTAAATAGTCAAACACCAGCGCCTCAGAACAAAAGACGTCTTCGCCACAGACATTCCCTCATCTTTCTCTCTCACTTCACAATGGTTAAGTGAGCAACCTTGCTCTTTTTCAGCAGCCTCTGCGATCTGCTAAAAAAGCCCTGCTAATTGCTGTCTTTTAAATGACAGGCATCCAATGAGGGCCATTGTCTTGGTTGAGTGTCTGTCAATATTTCATCAGTTTGTTCTTCTGCTTGGCACGCTCTGCGTATATTTCAATGTGAAATTGAAAGACTGGCGATGTCCAGCTTGGGGGATGGAGGGAGATTTCAGAATTGGGTGCCCAGTGTATTTAAGCTTTCATTAAGCATTCAATCAATTTTAAATATCCTTCTGATGGGCACGGAATGCATGAAGCAGTATTTCTTCTATGGATGCCTTGGTCTTTAGCACAGCTGGTTGAATTTATATTGACCTTGCACTGTATGTGCCTGTATCTACCTTCAAACTGTGCAGTTTAATTTTCCCCACACCTTTAGCGTTTATTGCAGTGATTGATTAAAGCGATTCTCATTTGACTCTGAAATACAAATTTCTCATGAGGATATGGTCCCGCTGTTCACCTTCACCGTATTTAGTATTCTCACTAAACACCGGACAAGGTGGCCATATTGAATTTCACTACCAATGCGTGCAGTCACCCACTCTGGCCCACTCCAAGGCATGAAACAATGGCAGTCACACTAAGAGTTTCAATTAATCATCTTTGGACCAGATTTGCATTTCTCAAGGATTTCTTTAAATGTGGTGAATATATGACCAAATTTATATTCAAATCACATTTTGTGTGAAACGTGATCTCTAATGGTCATTGAAATGACAAATTTCACAATGCAGAGAACCCAATGGTGATAGTACATCTTCTACGCTCTGTCAAATTCACATTAAAGATGCTTAAATTAACTGCACCTCAAGACCAGACCTGGAGTCAGGGGAAATGAGTTGACAATATATACGCCAGTTCCCACTTGGTAAATCTTACATGTAAAAGAGGAGACTCAATCATTGTATTATTATTGCATTCTTTAAATATTCTTAACATTTACCAAAGTCATCTGAGGCCATGTGTTTCCCTGTTTCTGCCCATACGGGTCAGATTTGTGGCGACAGACGGTGGTTTTGTGTGGTTAGGGAGTTGGCGAGTGACCCCAGAAGGAGCACCTGTCCAAGAGTGGACCTGCTGCTTTCTATGTTTTGCCTTTGGGTGGGTTTGGCATTAACCCCACTGTCATGTTTCTCTCTCCTCACTACCCTCTCACCCCAGCCTCAAGACATACATAACCTGCCAGACCCGCTCTGTCATCGCAGGATTAATTAAAATGCTACAGAGCAAAGCAACTGGATCCCTTTGGGATTGTGCTGCGTGTGTGAACGACACGCACATGTATGAGTGTGTGCGTGTGTGTCGTTCACACACATGCCCACACACGCAGTCACGTCTGACATATTGCCAAGTTGTTGTACCTTAGGAGACATATAACAAATGACCTCTGTTGATTGATGGACAGATTTCACCTCAGCAATCCCTTCTCACATGTGTTGTCCTAAAATACAGCGGGTATGTTTATAATGTGAGACATTACTTATGTCTAAGTGAATTTGCCCTCAAACTATGACCATCTGGCTCATGTTGTTCACTTGCATTTGCATTGTTTCTTTTTTTTTTTTTTCCTCCGATGACAACTATGTATGTTAGAACTTCCAAATTGCCTCCATTCATTGTTGTGTTTAATTCATTCTTCTCTCTCAAGGCACACTATTCATCTGAAAGGATTCAAATAAATTGAGTAGAAAAAAAAAAGGGGGGGGGTTACTTATTTATCCCATACCCTGGTGATGTGCTGGCAGAGAGACAATAGAGGTGATGAAACTAAATGGATTCTGTTGTCCTCTGTGCTTTTCTTGCCTATCACAATAATTTGATTAGTGACCTGGTAGCTATGAATATATGGGACCTCTTCATTCAAGTCCATTGGGGCTCCTGGGGCAAGAGCCCATGTTACAGGGCCCAGCCCCCTTTCATTTGTAACCTCGCCCTCGTGTCATGTATGCACAACCGGGCGACTGAGTGATTAATGACTGAGCTCGTGGTACCATTGAAAGCTTCTGGTGACTCCAAACAAAAGCCATCACCGTTGT
The DNA here is from genome assembly GCA_015108175.1 of Pelvicachromis taeniatus. Lineage (NCBI taxonomy): Eukaryota > Metazoa > Chordata > Actinopteri > Cichliformes > Cichlidae > Pelvicachromis > Pelvicachromis taeniatus. The sequence goes on from VURO01012495.1 coordinate 55,889, forward strand.
CATTAGCACCAGGCTGGGAACATTTGGCTGTTGGCCTGCATCACGGCCAATATGTTGTAGACAGATGTATGTATACAGAGTTTGTCTGCCTCAAACTAAACATAGTCATATTGGAAAGCAGTTTTTCATTATTTCAGTATTTCTTGTTTTCCAGCAAAGCGTAAAGCTGCTTGTTGGCCTCTGTGTCATATACAGTACAGTATCCCTTTATAATAACGTTATTTGCTCGGCATGGATTTCCCGGCATCTTCTGATTTCATTAGTGCTTCGTTTCCATCAGTGTACGTCTTCTTTGTCAGTTGTGTCTCCAGCTAATAATAATCCAGCATAATTAGAAAATGAAGAATGGCGCTGCCAGCATTCCCAGCAGTGTTTTCTCGCAGTGGAAACTTTCCTTCTTCTGCTTAAGTTTTTGTTTAAATGAAATATCTGCAAGGAGATGAATAATTAGTAGCCCTAAAGCTTCAGGTTACATTAAATTTTTATCTGACTCCTGAAGAGCTTTAATTTGTGAGCTGCTCACCATCTTTAGTTTATTAGTTGGTAGAGGAAACGGTCCCACAAGTGAACGGAAAGTGCGTATCATTTAGGCGGCGTGATTATTTTTCCCAGATAATGCAGCTGCCAAAAGTGAGATCGCGTCCATAATAAATAGGCTCTTTTTTTCCCCATCAGACTTCCAGTGTGTTTACATATCTGTTTGCCTTCAACAGGAACACTGAAATGTGAATTAATAAGTCCCACTGCTGTCTTCTTCATCTAGTGGATCTTGTTTTCACCGTAGCTATCACCTGTAATAAGAATAGTTGTTAATGACATCTGTGGCTAGGGTGTAACCTTTAGCACTTCAACCCGACTGCTGTACGTCGCTTTCTCACAGCTTAGGTGGGATGTCTTTCAAAATTTCCCAAGATATTTTTATTTTACTTTTCAACTTTGCTGCTAATTAAGTCACTGAATCTGCAATTAAGATCCTCCAAAAGTGCAGGCAGAAGTGCTGAAACAGATGTCAGCTGCCTGCTCACTCCACCTGTGTTTTTTTTTTCTTTCCTTCCTTATTTTTTCTTCCAATACTGTAAACATTAACAAACATGACGATCCTGTGCTCATATAGCTTTCTACACGTTTAAGGTTTTATCGTGTATTTTTCGATTTCCTAACGCGTTCTCGTGTAAAGCCACACTTGACATTTTGACAGCTAGCACAGCAGAAGCTGAAAATCCCTTTCAGTGTGTTTACATATGCTAACAGCAACCAGATGCCGCTGAGAAATTAGAGGACGGCTCGACGAAGCAAGTTTGACATAGCCCGGCTTTCTTTGTGTTTGCTGACTCGACAAAACCTAAATCCCTGTTTAGAGCTGATGGGTATCTCAACGGTGGTTGCGAGTTATCTTTGCTCCCCCAGGCTTTCTGCTTTAAGGCTCCGTGCACGCTCACGTGAAATTATACTGCCAATGACTCCAGTGAGGAGCCACAGATCGCGGCGAAATAAAAACTATTATGGCAAAAAAGAAACATTGTTGCTGAAAATTTTACATTCGTATACATTTTTTGTTCTCTTCTAATATGACATCTGCATATCAGAGGTGTCAATGACTTTCATTGTAGTAAAGATGGTCAGATCATTTCATCAGAGAAGCGTCCACTCTGCTTAAGTACAGGTTCACTCATAGATTTGCAATGACTTTACAGAGGAAAGTGTCTTTTCACTCACGAGCAATCTTTTAGCCGGCCACTGGGAAAGAACGCATTAACCAACAGAGAAGAGTTTCAGTGTAGCTGTGAAGACATTAACATTTACTGGCTACAGCTGATATACACTGCTCTCTTTGATGCTGGAAAGTAGTGCAGTCTATGGAGCGCCTATAAAGGAGAGGGCGTGTATTCGACATTAGTGTTGCATAATTATGATTAGAGGTTTAAAAAAAAGAAAAGAGAAAGAAAGAAAGTTCAGTACTTGATAGTATATGTTATTATTAAATGTAATGAGCAATTATTATAATTAAACATCAGATGCCAGTGACTGCATTGCCGTCTAAGGCAGTGTAAATGTTCCAGAACGTAGGAACAATAACTTTTAATAAATTCTTTCCAAAACCAAAGCTATGAGTTTTTTAGCAGTAGGAGGGCGGAAAATGTGAAGTCACATGTTAAAAAAAGAGTATTTAATCGCTGCAGCACACGATTATGAGCTGTGTTTAATTGCTACAGAATTATTGCATCTTTTGATTTGATAATTGTGTCGGCATGTTAGATGCAACAAAAGGATTACTCAGCATACCGAGAAAGTCCAAAGTTGGATAAAGTAAGCCTGCCAGATGTTAGTTTAAGCTGCGTGAGTGTCACAGTGTCTATAGACACACACACCACCCTGTTAACTCGAGCAGGTTTTAAGCAGTGCAAGCTTGGGATTATAGTGGCTTACATCTTTTGACCTCCTCCTCCCTTCAAGCCGGGCGTATCACTTGATTGAAATAGATTCAGCAGACTTTCTATTTAAGATAAGAATTTCACTTCATTCTTCCTCTTTCTCACCCCTTTCACCTTTCCCTTTATCCTCACCTTTTTTTGGGGGTGGTGGGGTGGATTTTTAAATTCCTCCAAATAAAAAATGATTCTTTCTTTTGTGTTTAGTACAACAGACGGTCCCATTTTTGGCCCCTCCTTTCCCCCCCTCAATAGGGAGGAAATGAGTTGTGGGAGCAGATTCCTCACACACAGAGATCTCAGTAATCGTGTGGCTGCGTGTCACCAGCGCACCACAGTTACAGCAGCTTTTAATTAATCCCACCACCCTCCCTTGTCCGTTTGTGGCATTCTCCCCCGAACTTTTCACGACTTAACTTTTTTCCTCTGTGTTTGACGGAGTGTGTGTGTCTGTTTGAGTGTTGCGGTGGGACGGGGGGGCATTTCTCTAACTTCAGTCTGTCAGCCCACTGCAGCGTTCTGTGCACAACTCGTGTAGCTACAGAATGACAGCGCTGTCACTTTTCCACACTTCTGAAAGTAGAAGATAGCCTGCTAGCTGCATTCATGCTTAAACCCTTCAATGTCAACTCCACCGATTCTGCCTATGAAAGTTTGTACACGTTCTGAACCCTAGGAGGACAAGTCCACATGTAATGTTAATAACCCTTTGTGGTGGTTGGTCTACACCACGTCAGGGATGTTGGCCCTCTGCAGCACCGCAGTGATTTTATGCTGTTCTACTCGAGGACTGTAAAGAAATGATGCCTTGAAGTGTCTGTGTTGTCTTCCTAGTACCCCGATGAATTGTGACAAGTTGTATTTACAATCCGAAAAGGTGCTGACACTGCTGAATTCCCTGCCTTTTGGAGAAGTACCAAAACATTGGTACCCTTTAGCAAATTTGTGCGCGCTGGCTGTCATTGAGGTGTGAAGGGGCTGCTGTCTCGGTGAATGCGGGGCAAGCTAGACCTCTCTGGAGAGATGGGCTGAGTTCTCGCCTGAAGGTCATCTTAATAGAACAAATTCGGACACACGTGTGGGAGAACTGAAGCCTGCAAAGCATGCAATAGATACATGTCGGCCTTCTTGTTACATCCATGTTAAATAGATGTGGTGGAGACGCTGTTTGATGGTCAGCATTGAATGTTTCCTGTCACTGCGGATGAGCTCATTATTTTTGTTCGCTGCCTTTCTTGCGTTCCCCTTCCTGAAAGCCAAAGTGAATAAGACAGCTGCAGACGAACACTGCAGATACAAACTTCGCCCTGCTATTCAGTATGACTTGGCTGTAGCGAGCATTAGGTTCGTAAAGTGGGCTAAACTTGCATGCGATTAGGCTGTCAACATCTGAAAATAATGAGCTGCAGACAGAGCCACATTGGCATGCAAATACTGTACTGACATTCAAAGCTGGCTTAACATGAATGAGAGACGGGAATGAATCGAAGAGGAACTTTTGCCTCCCACTGCAGAGCTGCAGACCTGCTGGGTGAAATGGACAAGCTGGACTCTCAGAACCTTTCCGAATGAAATAATTATTCCCCTGCATCAGACTTTGTGGACAAATGAGACTGAGGGTCGATTAAGTTCTAAGGGAGACGTGGTGTTGATCTCATAAAGGGCAGCAGGAGATGTATGGCTACTTACAAGATCATTTAAACCACTTAATGGAGGACAGGAATTAATGGCTGCCATAGAGCCGAGTCAATTATATGGATATTTTCATAACATATTGTGTATAATTCATAGTTTAATGGCATCAACACCAATCAGCTCCTCTTCTTTTGTTTTGGTTATAGCCTGTTTTAAATGAGTTTATTGACTTTGTATTTTGGGCCGTACAATAAGTTGCCGTCTTCAAACAGTGATATAAAAGCAGTGTCATTGTCTGCTATTGTGGGGTGGCACAATCTTGATGGCGATGCCTCTTGTTCATTTGTATTAATGTCAGATAATTTAGAGTTACGATGGATATATGTGCACGCCTTGTGCTCTCAGGCAAAAAATTGGATTCATTAAGAAGACGGAGGAGCTGGTTAAGTTTTTTGGCCTTGTGGTTTCAGGTCACTGAGTAATGTGAAGAGATGGAGAGGGTCCCGGCCTGAAGGCTGGGGGAAGCTGGTCAGAGATAGAGGGGAGAGGACAACACCCCCGCATAGGACCGCATCACTCACATTGACACATCTCATAGCATAGACACTTTTACTGCTGGACCAGATTGTGTGTCTGTGTGTTACCGAGAGCATCGCAGTCACATGAGAGTCTCGGGGACAGCCGCGAGGAAGGGAGCTGACGACTTTAGGTTAGCTTTCCCTGCATGTTAGTCTGTTTTAATTAGATGTGTGAACAGTGCGCACTGATTCACATGAGTGCACAAGCAATGCTACAAAAACGACTAAAATATTCATAATAACATATATAGACAAGAGCATGCGCACACATGCAAGCCTTCACGTGAGCCTCTCGCTCACAAACGCAATCATGAATGAGCGATGAAGATGGCTCAAAAAATTTTAGAAGCATGCTGAATCCTTTTAAGACTGTTTTGTTTTGTTCATTGGCGAGTGCACAGGAATGCTCAAACAATGGCCAAAGGTCTTAAAATTGCTGGGGAAAGTGCAACATTTGAACGATGTGAGAAACGAGCTAAATTTCGATCCGATTTATGCGTATGAATCACACACATGGATGAAATTTAAAAGCGTGCACTTGATATTCCCTTTTTTCAAGTTCTTCTACTCCACATACCAATGAGCAAACATAGCACGTGCTAATTGTACACACTGGCACAAGTTCAAATTTATGGGGAGACGCTGAAGCTTTGGTTTGGTTTCAGGTTTAGATCTCTATGATGTGCAAAATGTATAGAACAGGACGCGTAGACGGGGTACCACAGCAACGCGTTTTTATTTTTCACTAGTTTTCTCTAATTTTACTTTTTCAGTGGTTTACATGCAAAAGGGATTTTAGTCCTTGGCTGAAAATGACATTTTTATCATTTCATTACGTTCAGGTTTCTGTTGGTTTCTGTTGCCTGTGTTCAATCAGTTGCTCCCATTTTGTAGTTAATTAAGGTTCCCCAATCTAGCATCAAAATGATAAAGCTTCTCAGATAAAAGCCTTAAATTATCAGCCTTACCCTTAGTCTTTTGTGTTTGTATTGTATTAAAGGTAATTAAGCCATTAGATAAAGATCTGATCTATTTCCTGACTGTATTTTTCCATAATTTCTAGGATCCCTGCTAAAAATGTTCTGTAATCCAGAGTTTCTTTCCTGAGCAGGATGTTTTTATAGTGGACAGGTTTGCCTATCGCACTTCCTCATGATTGGCTGTATTTTGCGAACACTGACACGCATCGGATTTTTCATCTCTCGAGATCATTGAACTGTGCCTGACCTGACCTCACTGACCTCTAATCAGTCATAAGGTTACACGGCCTGTACTTTTTTTGATCCTAATAATGGCGACGATGGAGAAAAACCAGCTACAGGCAACGGCGAGGTCATCCAGGGGTGGTTTGATGGGAGCATCTATAGGAATGCAAATGTGACCGACTGCCTGACCAGTACATTACAATAGGAATAACAGCAGCCTGGGGCAGACAGTGCAGCTGCCCCCATTAGTTTTAATCGCTGGGTTACATAAAAGACAAACATAATTAAGTTCTGGGTGTGTCACACAGGAGACAAATGTATGAGGCACCTTGTGTTGTTTAGCAGAGACTTCTCTGACCTCAGCGAGCACTTGACTGTGATTAAAGAATTGTTTAAAGGCAGCGATCAGTCAGAGGTCATGAGTGATAAGTGAGGTCACATGGGGTTGTCAGCAGTCTGGTTCATTAATTTTGTCTCATACTTGGATCAGCCGAAATGCACAAAGGAGCTCTGTTATGTATTATTTGCAGTGAAAGCCACAACAATAGCCTGCACCCACCCCCCACCCTTCCTTTAGATAAACTGTAATTTATCACATAGCTGCCTGAATTTGTGAGAGTGGCCTGGAGCTTCAAAGCGATCATCTCACTTCAGTCACTACAAGCTAATTTAATTTATTTAATCCGAAAGCTAAAATTGCTGCATCAGTTAAGGATTTGCACTGTGATGCGCTGTGCTCATAGTCTTAGTGGCTCAAAAATAACACCTGAAGTGTTTTAAGAGGTTCTTGCAAGTGCTCCACATTTGGACACTCTGCTCAAGCACGAGTGATTTTCCATTTCTCAAAAAGTTTTCGAGCCGCCCAAGTTATCAGTGAGAAGCTTGATGGCTGTGAAGCTAGTGGAGATCTGTGCTTAAATATTTTTAGTCATGCTCGATAAGAGAAATAAGAAAACGTATTCGTAGTTGCTTTAAAGACAGATCGAGGCGCATTACTTTTAATGTTTTAGCAGGATACAGTTTACACACGCCTTACGCTCAAATTCCTAATTCAAATGTGACAAACCTGCAGCTGATCAAAGAACAAAAAAAACTATTGACGGCAGACACATGACAGCTGTGACTATTCAGTGTTCTAAAATTGAACCGTGTGTTTATTTTAATTTGCAGTTAATGTCATATTTTTAGCATATGGGGCAGGCTTACCGTATACTTAAGGTTTAGATCACTTCTGCAGCTTTTAGTGGCTTCCCTAGCTGTAATTAAAGCTTTCACAGTGTTAAGAGCTTGTGGGTGTGTACATTTTTTTTTTATTTGTACTGAATACTTTAAAACTAGTATAATCTAGATAATATGTTGTATTTTGATAGTGGCCTTACGTGTGATTTTATTGCTTTTGCGTGCATAGTTTTTCATGGGACGAACTGCAGCTATGTCATTAATTGTGCTGAGCACCGAGCTATGTATATATGCTCTGTCCTCTGCAGAAACATCCCCAGCAAGGTCTGCTTGTACCACCCTCCATATGGTGGCTTGTTATTAGTTTTCAGTTGCCCTGGTGCCAGGGAGGTTCATCTAACCCTAGAGTCCAGCGTCTCCATAGCCCAATTTCTACTCCACTGCGATATTTCTCTTTCTGGCCAATCGAATAAGTCACACATGACTTAACTGCACGAAAGAACAACAGCAGCCTCAAGCAGATGTTGCTCTGTACACTGCCCATGGAGTGGAAAAGTGATTTCAAGAATACTATCCGAGTTTCTGTTTAAGGGCTCAGCATGTCTCTGAAGGGGAGATGTGGCTGTGAGCGAGAGCCTCAGAGTAGTGATCTTGATGAAGGATAAAAAAATACAGCACGTTGTGTTTTTCATCCATAAAGCATTTTTCCGATTTTGTGCCTACTCGGTAATTTGAGACATAAATCAATAAAAGAGGTCCCGTGTAGCCTTCTTTGTTACCTAACTGCACTCAGATTGAGCTCTTTTGAGTGCAAAAATAAATCAGAAATCTCATCAACGCCTTGTGCGGTGGTAATAATTAAACAGTATAAAAGAAATATTATTTTTAAATGGTGTTTGTTGCACTTAAGAAGGAGGTAAGGAGGAGCAAAGATATATATATTTTTTTTCATTTTTATTCTGTAATATGACCAATATTTTTCATATTCAAGTGTGTATGAAAAAAAGTCACTGGTTTCTTAAAAAGCTAAATACAATAAGCATTGGATCAAGGCACATACAAGACTGGCCAAAGGGCATACAATGCACTTTGGTTTTCAATTGTAAATAACAGTTGACTTCAAACTGTGGCAACATAAGTGTGTTCATTTGAAAGAAAAAAATAATACAAAATAATACTCGTAACAAGAAGGAGCTGCTGACACTGTGGTAATTCTAATAAAGGCCAGCATGTTTTGTGTTTTTGGCCTGGTGACTAGAATGACGTATGGTACACGGTACTGAAGAATGCCGCCATTGTCATTTAGCCATTGTTGGCTTGTACAAATAGAGATAGTGGGGGTCCTCTGTGTCAGCCTGCCCTGTCTACTTGTTTCAAGGAGCAGAGGGCTCCGTTAGGTCAGTGTGCTTTATCTGCCCTGTGCTGTGGCCTACAATCCTATCAGAGACATTTTAACCCTGCTTGGGTTGCTTCGCTGTATTTCTTCTTCCTGCGAACAGAACAAAATAACACACTGAACAAAGAGAGAAAAAAAAGCATGACACCTCATCTTTAGTATTCGTACTCCACACCTGGTGAATACTGGAGTAAGATTCTTGGTCCGTAATAAATGGAGACAGCTACTGACTGCTCATTGTTTTAGAGGGCAACATGCCTGCTTTGTATATTAGTTGATCAGCTGTGCCTTAGTTTACGTCATGTCATTTTTTTGCCTTTTTGTTTTTCTGACAGCCACAAAGTTAAAAGAATGACCTGTGCTTATACTACAAGGTTTTCTAAAGTCTGATTGTTCAACACAGCAATGAAAACCCACTTTCACAGTTGACAAGTCATCATATCTTAGTAGAACACAGAGTTTCTTTTGTTGGTCGATAACCTTAAGCAAAGGAAATACAGTACAAATTACTACAAATCCCTAAAATATAGAATTGCAGTTGGTTACCATACCCACTGATGGTTCAGTGATGGCCCGCAACTGGAACGTTCTCCATCTCCATAAAATGTCCTTAAATATAAATTATATGGCAAATGTACAGAACATTGCTTCCTTAGTCTTATAGATCCAGTGTTTTGTAAAAGTCTTGCCAACCTGTTTGAGTCAAGCACACCTCATGAATGTCCGTATGCAATATCATGAATGGGAATGGTCTGAATCTGGTATTCCACTGTCTCTGTAGCTCCTGTTGTTAATACTGTTGTCATTATGTGGACTTTTGTATAAACTCAGGCCATTAGGTGGGAAAATTGTGTGTATCACAAATTCCTCCTTGGACACAGGCAGGTGATTTATAGGTATCATCTGAAAAGAAGTCTCTCGTATTTCTAGGATGGAGTTGTCCTTTTTAGTGCCAGCCTCAGCATAGTCATCCTTTCTCCGACGGCCTTTGTTATAGGTGCAGTTCCTGGAAAAAAGTGAACCATTCCTATGGACGTACCAACACACCAGCGCCAACATGATTATTGCCAAAAGAGCCACAGCCCCTCCAATGATAGCAGCCAAAGGCAGACTGGAATTTTTGTAAGGCTCCTTCTCCTGTTCTCTGTTTAAAGTTGTAGTCGGGTGGTATGACTTGTGTGAGCCAGTCTCTGTCTCGATGCAAACAGGGGTCTCGTCAGACAGGTAACTGTTGCTGGTCTCCATGGGAACCATGCATATTCTATAGGAAGACTCTGGCTCCAGCGCCGTGAGCAGATACTCTGTTCTCTCCCCCTGCACAATGGTTTCAGTAATAGAGCCAAAGGCAGGGCTGTGCCCCAGCTTTAGCCAGCTGAGCCGCAGGGCAGTCATGGGTTGTGACACCCTCCATGATATGTGTATGGTATCTGCACTACTTGACTTCACACTGATGGTGATGATCTTTCTGCCTGAAGAGGTGGTAGTGCTGTGGTAATTTTTACTGATGTCAGGCCCTTTTATTATAGGCCTCCTAGTCACAAACACGGGCCACTGGGGCTGCGATGGGCGTAGAGTGTTGGAGACTGTGCTCGTCTCGTATGTGGAGATGAACTCTGAATCTGTGCAGTCAAACATGTCTGTAGTTAGGTCTTTAATTGCCATCCCTTTGACCTTATCAGGACCCTGGCACATGAAACCACGTACATTCACCTTAGATGGCAATGACCGCAACCAGTCACGCACCCATTTCATCTTGCAGGTGCATTGCCAGGGGTTGTTGCGCAGCAGGAGCTGTGTGAGATTGTCCAGATCTTCAAACACGCCCTGTGGGAGGCTGCTCAGGTTGTTACCAGAAAGGTCCAGGCGATACAGCTGTCTAAGGAAGGCAAAAGCCCCAGGTGGAACCCGATTAATATGATTATCTTGTAGCTGCAGCTTCTCCAAACTGGTGCCTGGCAGATTGGCTGGCGGCATAGTGAGGGAGTTCCTCACCAGTGAAAGCTCAGTCAAGTTGATCAAGTTGATGAAAGCCATCTCGCCAATCCCACGGTTGTTGAGCAGGTTACCATCCAGGATTAGTCTCTTCAGGTTGATGAGATCTTGCAGCGATTGCTCTAAGATGGTGGAGATGCGGTTGTCGTCAAAGCGTAGCTCCTCAATGCTCATAGGCAGGCCTAAAGGGATGGTGCTAAGGTGGTTTCTGGAAAGAAAAAGCAGTCGGAGATGATTACTGTCCCTGAAGGCCCCCTCCTCTATGCTGACTGCTGATACAGAGTTATCATCCAGGTGCAGTTCTTCAATGTAGGGAATTTGAGCTAAAGAGGCATGGGTAATCATCCGAATGTTGTTCTCCTGAAGGTGGAGCTCTTTTAACCCAAGGGGTAGGTTTGTAGGAAACTCATCCAGATTATTGCAGTAAAGGTAGATCTTTTCCACCTTTATGAGCCTTCGAAGCTCTGCAGGAATGCCCGAACTCTTAATGCGATTGTTTTGCAGAAACAGCACTGTAGCGTCCTGGGGTATACCAGTAGGGATGGAAGTCAGGCCGCGGTCATTACAGTAGATAAAGGTCCCATCGCAGCGACAACTTGAGGGACATGAGGCAGAGGTCACCAAGGGGTTAGCAAGACCCAGCAGCAGCCCAATTCTGATGAGGAAGAGGACGATGGACTTGCACTGACGCACCATCTTGAGGGTGTGTTGTCTGGTAGTCTAATCACTCAAGAGCCCCTGGGGAGAATACATAAGTGTACATTTAATGCACAATGCCTTGAAAGTGGAGCCAAATTCCTGTTTTCAGAATTGCTGGGTGTTTGAAAAGCCGCCTGCAGCACTGGCTCAATTAAATGCGTGCTGAAAGAATCGTTTGAATCCCTAATTTTTAATTTATATGATTTGTTTATCAGGATTATCACACAGTGACAGTATATCTTTTGTTTCACAATATAGTCGTTGCATGAATACTCTAATCTTTATGTAACTTTACGTCTTTACCTAGCCTGCATTTCAAATAGTTAAATAATGCTTTGTCTTAAATAAAAAATGTTGCACCTTCGCACCTCTGTGAATTAAAACTGAGTGCATCGACTTTTCCCCCACGACTTCTGAAATGTAATGCATTCCCAAGCTTTACACATTTCTCAAGCTGAAGGCTCTCTCTCATTGCCACAGATCACAGGGGTGAAAAAAGTCAGGCTGTCTCGATGAACTGTCTTGAACCTGGCATACCTTAAATCCTGACAGATTAATACCAATGTCCTTAGCTGTTAAAAATCTGAGTTTAACCAGTCAACTGATTAGGAAAAAATGATCTTGAATAAGGCTTGATTGTAAATGTTTAATATATTTATTACAATTTTAGATTTAAGAAGTCATTTTTCAAATGAGGTTTTCTAAAGTCACAAGAAATTTGCACAGCAGTATGTTAATGGTTTTTGCTGTAACTCTTGTCTATGCCATGTTAAAAATACTAAAAAAAAAAGAAAAGAGAATGTTATGTTATTATAGTAAATATTATATTTGAGGGTTGTGGACTTAAATCAGACAGCCTTGACATGAACAAAATGGCAAAAGCAGAAAGTATCTGTCTCTCACTTTTTTCACCAGCTTTGTGTAAGTTGCCCATTACTTTGGGTGCTACTGAATTATTGCTTTCATTATGCATTCCTGCCATGACCTCTCTTCCTGTACGTCTAATTAGAAAATGCTGATCTGGTCAGTGAAGTGGAAAGAAGCAAAGCCTTATGTATTTGTCATACCTGATTTATACGATGTGGTAAATCCTTTCCAGCCACCTAAAAATCCAATCAAGATTTCCTCTTGAATTTGCTCTTATCCTTTCTCAAAAGAAAAAGTTTGTCCAAGGGGTTTCTTGCGATATCCTGACCTGGTCAGTGTTTGCTGAGCTGATCCTTGTTTGGACGATGACCTCCTCTGTGTGGTCAGAGGCTCATGCCTTCATTGAATTTACCATGGCAGATAAGCCTGTACAAAAAGCATCCCCTGCCACTGACAAAGCATGTACTGTCAGGTAATATTGAAAATCCTAACGATTGCCGCAACTGTCAAGCTTAACAGCCATAACCGCAAATTAGATTTTTTGGGTGTTGTATTGTTATCCGTTTGTTGTACGTGGCGGACTTTTGCAAAGGCTCCTTTCTGCAATCACGGCCGGCAGGCATGATGAGTTCACACAAAGCTGGTCTGAGCCATGCCAATCCCCTCTGCCACAGGCTCAATCCAGGCCTGTTCACTTGTGTACTCCGAGTCTTCAGGTAACCCAGAATCCTCTGCTCCCTTGTTGAGCCTGTATACACATTAATCCAGGGCTCTGGTCCTTTTTCCTGAAGCAGATAACCAGTGTTCTCCTCTCCACTAAGGAGAGAAACAAGGCAAGTTTTGCTTATCCTTCTGGGCACAGCCTCTCTCACGTATCTGCAGCTTGAGTCATGCTGTGCACTCCTCACACCTGGGATGGTGCTCTGAAAAATAACCAAAGAGCAATACATTTAGTTTTTAAATGATCAGGTTTCATTGACTTCACCTAGTAAAATTGCAAAAATGTAATTACATTTAAAGATGTTTGATCGTGGCTTCTGACCAGCCTTATATTGTGACTTTGTACTTAGAAGTACCCTCTAATGCAATACTAAAAATATGCCTGTTGACCTTTTACAGTGAGCTACTCCAACAGACCACATTTCTTTTCTATCCCGATACAAGAGCGTCCGTGGATAAAAAGACAGCACTGATCTAGACCCCACAGCTCAACAATGGCTACGGGTGGAGCTCCTTCCTTACTTCAGTACGTGTTTTAAAAAATAGAACAGATCCTGTGATTAAAAATAACAAACGGTTTCTGGTAGTTTAGAAAGTCCAGATATTAGAAGAAACGATCGGATCGGCGCCTGCTGAATTACTCACATTGTTAAAAAGCGTTCATGACAAATGAAGGCTGTTTGAATTTCCTAAGAAGAGGATGTCTGGTGCGTCCATCCCTGTCAATCCCAGCACCTCTCTGTGACCTCGTACCTCCACCCCATCCTCTCTATACATTCTGCGAACGCTCCTTCTGTTCGTAAAAATAGAATTTCCTTTGCCAAGGAAAACGTTATGGTTCCCTTTTACAACACAATAGCTTTGTGTCCTAAGTGTCCATGTGACCTGTTTGCTGCCTCTATGCTGTAAAACATGTAAAGGTAAATTAGGAACAAGAGGCCCAGCCATTTAACAGTTGTAACCCATGACAAGGAGAAGATTAGGGAATTGAGAGGCTTGTAACTCGATTACAACTCCTGAGATGCTGTCTCATAATAACGCCCCCCTTCCTTCTGTTCCATCTAAACACGGGTGCTCGGTCCAGTATTACATTAGTAGTAGATTAGAGTCTGGGGAAGAGAAAAAAAAAAGCACCAGATGTGACCTCTACTAACTTGTAGACTAAAGGAGTCTGATGAGGGGAAAAAAAAAGAGATTACATTTAGTAATGGAGTTCTTTAGAAAATGGTGGGATGATAGAGGAATATGTGCTGTCTGTCTGGTGGAATGAACTTTATGTGCAGCACTTAGTCAGGCCATTTCAATTTTAAATAGCCTCTTTCACCTAAAAGTTCTTCTTTCCCTAAATGTGTGCCGTCTTGATTTGAATACTGGAAATGTTGGCACTAGGTAAAAGAAAAAAATGTGCTTCCACCGAAGGAAGAGCTGTACGCACTCAAAATAATCGACTTTTAGGGTTTGAGAAAGGGTGATTGTCACAAAAATGATATGGCACAGCATTTTCTTTCTTCAGCCAGAAAACCCCTAGAATAATCGCATGTAACTCAGTGCCCAGTATAAGAGATGATGAGACGTGGGCATTCATTAAGAACATGTGGTAGAGTAATCTGTCGGTCTCGGTGCGCTCTGTTATATCGTGTGTGATTTATCACAAGTGTGCTTTGAACATAGCACATCATGCTTATTTTACAAGAAAAACAGTCAGGCCTAGACGCTTGATGGTCTCCCACACCACCCCCTCCCTACCCCAATTCTTTTTCCATGCTCTTCGGATTTCAGGAGAGTGGCCCCCTCTCCATTGTTCACTACAAGGCAAGCATGTGGACCGTGTAGCCTCACAGAGGGGGGGTTTAAGGTTTTTAGAACTTTTATTCAGACAATTTACAAAATGCCTTAACTTAAAACAGTGCATTATGCAAACCTCCTCTGGTCCCATTTACAAATGCACGCCCAGGCAAATGTATGCAGTTGCGTGCACGCGTGCGCATGCTGTGCTTTGTTTCCCGTGCACACAATCATTCTGAGAGCAATAGACGGTGGGTTCAACGTTTTTAGTGATGGATGTCTTTCTCCATCGTTCTAATAAGCTCCGCTGGCAGGACAAGGGATTTCTCCAGCAGTCAGAGTGGATTCTGCTTCATTTAATCCAAACTGGCAAAGTTAAATTGAGCATCCTAGTAAAATTGCGTGTTGGTGTACAGCAAGTTACCTTTCAGTGAAGAGCGTGGGAGGCACACACAAAGCTGGACACCGATAGCCATTGTGAGCCGAACACGCACAAATGCACATTAAGCTGCAATAACAGAGCCCAACACTCTGTGCCCTGTAGGCATACACTGCACAAGAAAGGCTTTGGAAGAAAAAAAAAAATTCATATAGGAACAATTTCATGCCTGTCAAAAGCATTGCAGATTATAATGACTTTTAGTTCAGTAAAATACAGAATAATATTACATGGGCTGCATTGGTGGGGGTGAAGCTCAAGAAGTAGTAATGGCTGACTGCTAAATTATTCATAAGCCCTGAAATTAATTTTGAAACCACGGTAGAGCCTTCCATTGGGAAATCATTGTTGTTTGTATCTGCTGTTGATCTTTCATTCTAATTCATAATTTATAATTATGATAGATTGCACAGTGCAGTGATTGTGGGCTATATTTTGTTCAGATTCGCTCTTTAAACTGTGTGCCTGCAACATCAGCTGGCACTGCGATAGCTCTTAGGGAAACAGTCAAGGTGGACAAAGATTGTTTGTGGCTGTATCAAAATAAGTGGACACCGTTAAGCTGATATGAAAGCAAAATGAATAGTTTCCCCTGCTTTTAACAGAGGTGAGATTTTGTCAGGTTTCCCTGTGCCGGGAAAGCTTGCATGTAACGTTGATTAACAATTTAGGAGATTGTATGTCAAGACACCTGGCAGCGGCCTACTGTGTGCCGCTGAGACACAACAGAACATTCATGGTCACATCTGAATGCACAGGGACACAGAACACGTTTCAGTCAAATAGAAAATGGGTAGAAATCTCTTGGTTTAACGGATTTGGTATGTGGCCTCCTGGTGTTGTCTTTAGATGGGCTGAACAGATGATACTTTTGCTGGACCATTAAGAGCACATATAGGCCTGGGACAGACGGGGGTCCCTCTTTTGTGATAGCCTGAAAGAAAAGATCTGTAGCAGCTGCAGTTGTTTTTCTCCACATGGGGGTGGTAGGCACTGCAAGATAAAAATGTGTGTGAATCTGTATGTGCGTGTGTCTGTATGCGACAAGCAAACGCAGAATATTCATGTTAAGCTCCAGGAGCCTATCTCGGCACAGGCCAGACAACTACCCAAAATAGGGGGATTTGTTCAGCCTCCCTACTGGCCCTACTACAGCTTGTTCTGAGTCATATGGCTAAGTTTTCCCTCCCCTGCAGCATTTAGGCCTTGAAGCCCTGTTTACGCTTTTACTTTCAGTAACCAGCATGAAATGATGTGTCTCTTACAGTTTAGGATTGATCATAAAAGATGCTGCCGAGTGGATACATAAATTATGAAAAGAAGTGGATTAGGCCTCCTTGGAGCAGGGTGGTGAATCAGAAATATGCCTTGGTAGTAATGAACGACTATTTTCCCCCTTTTTCCCACACAAGAAACCAATTTCACATTTTTTTTTTTTTTTTTAAATGCTTTGATTTTTTCAATCAGCGGTGACCTGGTTAGTTGTCGAATTCCCTCTCACAACAACTGACTGGGGACTTTTGCCTCGGGCAGCTATCATTGAAGACAATTGGGTCTGTTCTCACAAGTCTGCCACGTTTTAAAAGCCTATTTATTTTTACTGTCTGTCAAACAAACTGAAAAACAATGAACTACTATTTGCACTGCATGACAAGTCGAGTCAAGTTCGCATCCACTGCTGGTGATGAGCTGAAATTATGCTCAAGCCCACACACACACACACACACACACACACACACACACACACACACACACACACACACACACACACACACACAGATATGTTGTTCAAAGCCTGGATGACCTTATCGTCTCACTAAGATAAAAGGCTGTGTTAAATTGGATTAACCACTGTCCCTGCCCTGGTGTTGCTGCTAAGAAGGCGTCCACTTTTATTGCTGATCAGTTTGCATGCACAGAGACGAACACGGCTTTTCGTTAACGTGACAGACTGGGTGAAGCTATCGCTGACCGTAAAGGCGCTTTTAGTTCTTGATGCTTTAATAACACGGCTGTCACGGAGTCGCAGAGGGCTGCAGCTGCACCGAAATGCCACACGTTTGTTTTAAATGCTCGTTAATGTAACATAATGTGCGTTGAATGATTATAAGCGAATTGATTAAACTTAAGTGGATTTAACTTTGTGTATTTTAAGGGCTTCTGCTTTTTTGACTACGCCCGTGGAGCAGGGAAAAGCTCTCACTGCCTATGATTATTATTATTATTATTTTAGAGTCAGAGGAGGGTGGCGATAGGGCGTCCAAACCTGGGGTTCGACTTTACAGTTGCACAGCAGCCTAAAAAATCCCCTCCCTGGTTGGGTGCATGAATAGTATCGGGTCCGATCCGAGTCGTCTAGACTGTGATTGTGCAGACGCTTTCAGTGTAGTTGTTTTTTCTTTCTTGTGTTTTTTTCCAGCTGCCTCTCCGTGTCTAACTCCGCGGGATCTGCGCTGCAATTCCAGCAGCACGCCAGGGTGTCTTCTCGCGCTGCGACACGGAGGCAGAAACAGACAGGAGAAGCAGACCGGGTGTTTGCTCTAAGAGAGGCACGCTGGAAAAAATAGAGGGACGCAGTACCCTATAGCAGCAAGTTGTAGGCACCAAGAGGGGGGGATGAGACGAAGAGAAGAATCATTTCTGTCTGATTTCTATCTGCCAATCTGGGAAGAGCGTCTACGCTCAGTGTGTGCGCGTGTGTGTGTGTGAGTGAGTGACTAATTTGGATATTTTAGAAGAAAAAAAAAGTGCACTTGAGATTTTTTTTAAATGAAGATCGCCCTGAGACAATCACCTCTAAGAAACGCAAGAAACGCAGTATCTCTCGCCTGAGCGTTAGAAATAAGGAGGGAAAGAGGGCAACTAATTAGATACAAGCAACTCCTGAGGATTCCGCATTACTTTCAATTCCTTCTGCCAGAAAGAAGATCCAAAAAAGATGAAAAGGATGCATTCCCAACAGGACTGTACCATTAAAAAAAACCCAAACAAAAAAAAAAGACCCCAACTCCGCACTTACCTCAACTTAATCAACCAAAAATGGAAAGTAACAGGTATCCTCTTATATTTAGCTTCACAGCGTGAAAAATAATAATCCAATCCACGCTTTAATTCAGATCCCGAAAAATACAAATAATAAAAAAAAAGAATAAAAAAAAAAAGTCCACGCTCCCTCACAAGGCTAGAGCTATTCGGAGTTTATCAGAAGCGCCACTGCTATGTTTACTGGTGACCCCATCACACGCATACACAATCTGCTGGCTGTGCGAGGACATAGGTGCACGGATAGTTCTCAATACAAATGTGGAGTTGTGTTTGCCCCTAGCTTTGCTTCAATAGAGCACTGATGTCATACGGAGGCGGGGTCTCTCTCTCTCCCTCTCTCTCTCTCTCTCTCTCTCTCTCTCTCTCTCTCTTTTGGAGACGCACGATGCAGTGTTATTCGGATACACTAGAGGGAGTGGAGGAAAGGGGAAAGCCACTCACATCCTTGTTAGATGTGTGCACTTAAGATGAGCGAGTAGTCACTGGTTGGAAAGCGATGCTGGCTGACATCAAAAGACAAAGAGGTGGGAAAAAAACCTGGAGATGTACAGTATGTGCGTGCATGCTGGTGGAAATGAGATACGCCCTAAGCACTTTGCCGGCAGTGGTTTGCTTAAGGAAGGGATATCAGCAGCTGTTATTATCATTGGGTGTTAGTTTCAGATGTACCAGGTTAATTGATGATCAGTTTGGGTTTTTTTTTTTTTATGGGATAAGAAAGGTTAGATGTCATCATTTGTCTGTAATCTTTGTTTCTTCTTCTTCTTTTCTAAAGTAAATAAATCCAGCATTTCAAATGTCTGAACTGCTTCATGCAACAAGAGTAGGATTATAACTATTTTTTCTTTTTTTTAAAGTTTGACAGGTAATGAATATTGGATGATGTTGTCGCAGTGAGCCAGAATAATTCATCACAAGAATTTAGGGCCGTGTTGCTAATTCCTAATATGTGGTTGACTCTGTTTGTGTGGCTAAGCACTTATAGAGGATCTGTAACAGTGTGTCTGTGTGTTTATAGACGATGGAGGTGTCGGTTGCTCACAGATACCTGAACTGTTTCTTGCCCCTCGTGCCTTCTCTTTAACCCTGTTCTGTTTCATAGTTAAACGAGGCCAAACAGTTGGTTTGCTTTCTTCTGGGCCCCGAGCATCAGTGACTCATCCTGTTAGTCAAAGGACTGTACAGCAGAGTTGACCCAACCAACACTCTGTCCTGCCCTGCGTCATCTCCAGTGTTTCCCCCTCTGGCGAACTGACAGGGCAGACACCACAGCCGGGTGCATTGAGCTGCAGTGGAGCAGCTCTGTTCATCTGCCGCTGAATATCAGCTTCCTGTCAGTGGCACTGGGTCAATAATCAGATCTGCGTGATGTATGCAGCTGTCGGTGCAATGTGGAGACTCCTCTCTTGCGTGTCATTCACTCCTGCCAATACCACTTTTTGTTAATTACCTCAAGCCTATTATACTATTCAGCTCTGAACGCCTGGAGGGCCTGCATCCATTTTCAGTAAACAAACAGGTTTGTTAGAGAGGTGTTATTCACTTGTTCTGAGGAGACTAAAATATCAAGCATAAAATTTATCATGCATTCTGTTTGTCATAAGAGAGAGCAGTTGCCCTGTAATAATTACTGACAGTTTACTGCTTTTCTTCCTCTTTGCCTTTTCTTTAAAATAGCATAGCGGCTCAATAATAGGATGCTCTTATAACAGCTGAAAGGAATTAAACAGACACTGTGCAGACTGAGGCCGGTTGCAGAAAATTACAAAGTATGCATGCCTAGAAAAATGCTGTTAATGGATTTAGATTCCTAACATACAATCAAGAGCAAAAAGTCAATTATCATACCGTTTAAAACTCCATCTCTGCTTTTGTTATTTGGTCTCCCATCGTCTGTTCATGAGCTGATGAGGACCTCTACTCCTAGTAATTGTTCCGGCCTCGTTAGGATAGGGAGTGCTACAACCACAATGACTAAGTGTCTGACCACTGCTGACATTTCATGCCCAGTTATTTTGCCAGGATAGAACATGATCCAACTCCAGCCTCAACACATCAGCACACAGTTAAACCATGATTGCCATCTTAACTGGAGTGGCTGATTGAACAGACACTTAGGCCTGGAGCATCTGCCAAAACTACTTAGACCTCCAGTGGTGTTTTTCAGATTTGTTTGCTTTCCAGCTGGAGTGGCTCTCACTTTTGTTTGGAACACAAAGGGATCTCTAGACAAGTATAAACTGTCTGTCTGTATATTGTTCACTTGGAGGCAAATCTGTATGAAATGCAATTTCTGTTGTGTAAAGAAGTTCCCACTGAGGCCCTCTTTTTTTGCTGCTTTATTAACAAACATAGCTATCTTTTATTAGTTGGCGAGGAGGACTGCGAGGTGAGAAAAGGTCAGTCTCAGACATCACGGGCTGATCCGTGTCTTCCTCCTTGGCGAGCAGAGCTGGAAAACCCGAGCCTGACCTCCGTGTGGCTTCCTCTCCTAAACTGACTGCAGACACATCTGTCAGCAGCTGTTGATAGACCTTCTCTTAGATGTACAAAGAGCCCCACTGGAGGGTGATGGTGTTGGGTTTCAGTTACCTCAGGACCAGGGGAAAAGTCTGTTGCTTTTATCATCTTTTTGTTCAAGAGGATATGTACTGTGGTTTCCCAAGGACACGCTTCAGTCTGTCTGGCTAGTTTTACTCTGTTTAGACAACACGCAGTTTGTTTCCTACTTTGTTTTGCCTCTTAATTTTTGGCAATGCTAGCTAAAGTGCCTTTTGGTGTGATAGCAACAAACAGGTGATAAAGTGCACTCGGTCGTGTTCTTTTATTTGACTGTCCTGAGAACAGTTTTTGTCGCTCACGACAGGCGTTCGAACAGGTAATTGATTTACTTCTGTGCTCATGCTGTGGTCAATAGACTGGGTTTGCAGTTGGCAGGCTTAGGTGTCCTACTTTTCTGTCTGTCTTCCAGAACACATGGACCCAGTATGATTGGTGCTATGTAAGCTTGGTGCTATGGATATCATTATTATGTTGAGTTTTTTTTAACTCCCTAAACTTTCCATTTATTTGTCACTTAAGCTTAGCATTCACAGAAAAGCTTATGTGAAATACAATAGTGCTCCAAACTGCTCAGGGGCTCGCAGGGGAAAATGAAGACTGATTTTTATTTATTTGTTGTTTTTTCCCCCCATGTCTCCTTCTGTGTTCTGACTGGAATTCAGTATCGATAGACTTTCGGTGTTCTTAAACAATGCCAAATTAAGGGGAACACGTAAAACGCTGCTGCCAAAACCCCCACTTTGTTTTTCATTTACCGCTCGCATTATTTGCATATTCATCCTCTACAGGCAATCTGCAGCGATCTTTGCTGTGGGGTTTTTTCATCTGTGCTTTGTCATTCTGACAGGCAGCCTTTCACAGTATCACAACGACTTACCTACGATTTGTGGATGAGAGGCGCTATTGGTTTGGTTAGACTATGCCGTTTGTGACAGGGATAAAAAAAGAGAGTTTGTGGGATAAAATATAATATAATTGAATGGGTTAAAGCGGATAAATGTTGGGTTTCATTAGTGCTGGTTTGTATACATGTAACTGTAAAGATCAGAAGTATTGCCCAAAATGGTTATAAAGAGGAAGCTTTGACTGATTGAGCTTGTGGGATCTGTATGCATATGCAGATTCCAGTGACATGAAACGTCGCTTTGCCACGGGCATTTTTTGCTACTGTACAGTAAGACACTGGTCTTTTCTGATGCAGATCTCAGATGTCAAAGGTTAGCCTAACCCCTTAATCTCTTGGTACTGGGATGAAGGTCAGAGGGGTGGAAAAAAGAGCCAACAGCAGCTAGACTAAAGAGACTGACATCCTGCTGCTCATGCAAGCCCAGTGGCTTCGGTCAGTAGTCATTTGGGCCTTGTGTTTGTGAAAGAATGACAAGGCATGCAAATAGCCCCATCGGCTGTTTTTCCTCTCGTCTTTTGTTTTCTTTGGCTGTTTTTGTGGTTGCTGTTGTGTTTTCTGCAGACACAGGGGAACTCGGGGATGAACGGGTTCCATGAAGAAGGTAAAAGGGGGGAGGGCTAGGAGGTGACTTGTCAACCTTAGGACCTCCCATAGGTTAATGACCCCAAACACAATACTCTGTGATCAGATTAGATCATCCCCATCGCACTAATCAGCACAATAAAGGAGATAAAAGGTAGAATTACCATACAGTGTTTTCGCAGCTCAGCGTACATCTCCAGTGCAGCTAATTGAAACCTTTTTCTTTTGATTTGTAACTGTTTTCCTTTTTCTGCCATAAACGTGTCATTACCCCAACTCGGCATCTTTGTGTGTGGAGGCGCAGCGAGGGCCTCAAAGACAAACATGCAGTTTCCCAATGCTTTTACTGAGAAATGCAATATTTCAGTATATGGGTGAATTTAGTACTTTGGACTTTGGGTGGCTTATGAAAGGGTCACTCTGGGTTTAAAGCTATAAGGAGAAGAAGAGGAACTGTGACTTAACGTTATCTAGTGAAGCAAACTGAGTCTTTTCTGTTCTAGATAAGATAAGATAGATTATACAACACCTTACAGTCTGTAATGGCCCTGTTGATTGGATCACAAACAGGAAGTGTGGCCCTATGGGAACAGCATTTTGGGTAAAGAGTTAGTGTGTGTGTATGTGTGTGTGTTTGGGGGTGGGGTGGGTGGGGGGGAACTACAGAAGGGAACTCTTGTCACACAGAGCTGCCATCATTGAGATCAAACTCTTCGCTTATCTATTGCCAAACACTGGCTTACTGTGTGATCTGGATCACTCTGTTTACTCTCTGGAGTCGTATCAAAAATTACCTTTTTTAAATAAATGATTTCTATTTGGATTTTCCACTGCTGAGCACAATAGTGCTCTCAGTTGGGATGTGATACTTCAGTCATCTACTTAAAACACATTTACATTACCTAGTTCACTGATTCTGCATGATTGTCTACAATGAAATAATTGAGCGCTGATGAGGTTTTCTGTCAAAGCTGGGTAGATTTATGTTGATATTTTCTATAAAGGCTTTTCGCTTTACTTCACTCCACTTTACTTCAGTCTACTTTACTATACTGGGGCTGCTTGACTGACATTAAATGCCACTTGAAGGTGTTTTTGGGTAACACCTCCAACCACTCCAACAAAAAGGTCGCGTTTATGCCTCAGTGTCTGACACCAGTGCTTCAGCTCTCCTCTTGAGTGGCTTGCATATCAGGTATCTTATTCCTCTACAGCCAGCAGCCACATCAAAGGAAGCGCCATTGAAATCGGTGATGAGGGGAAGAAAAGGAATGGTTGAGAAGAGGGGACATTTCTGACTTTCCTGAAAGAAATAGACGTAGACTAGCCACCTACCTATTAGCGCAAGAGTGTAAGGTGCTTGTGGTGGAGTTGTGAATGACACGTTATATTTAAACCGGGAGTAACTGGAGTAGACCCTTTTTATCCTTTTCTATTGCTGGGGTGTTCCTGAGGTTAACCTTCACCAAAAAGAAGTGTATATTAGCTGTGTATTGCATTAGTGGTGATGGGGATGAAGTGTTGGTGGATTTCTCTGTGGGGGGAATGCGAACCTTGATCTTGAATGGTAATATGCTTCTCATGTACATGTGTATTGAGTTAAAGCTCAAGGTGAACTTACAGAGAGTTATGCATTTTCTTTCAATATTATATACAGTCAGATAAGTTAAGTTGGTTAATTAAAAATGAGAACGTTATAAAGAGAAAAGTATAGCAGGAGGGTTTGCCTCCCATTTAACTGGAATGTTTTGAACAGCATAACATAAAGTACTGATGTAGAAGCTGTGAATGTATAGACTTCTGTGCTTCCTTGTGTCATTTAGCAAAAATTTAAGATGGTCTGTTTGTGTTCTTTAGACTTGGAAGTGTGCAAGTCTGTGCTAACAGAGACAAAAAGGAAATTGAGATTTTGCGGTAAAGGTGTTGTGCACGGAAACTGTGCTTTTCCTCTTGTAATAAAACCCTCAGCGTTCCAGTCTCACAAACGAACAGTAAAGACAAAGCAGTGACATTTCTCAGGCAGGTAAGAACTCCTTAAAGCTTGACCCATCAAAGACAACCAGTAAAAGTCAGAGGAAGTCAACCAAGCAAATCGTGGATAGAAGAGACGGGTAGGTGTGTTGGGTAAATAGAAGCGGTGTCATTATACCCAACATCAATCACACAGGCAATAACAGAGATGTGAATTTATACACAGCCATAGGAATAAACACTGGGGGCAGGAGCTGCCAGACTTTGGCAGGCGCTGATGCTGTCTCAGTGTTGGTGTGAGAATGGCTGCGATTTGAAATGGAAATAGTCCCTTTCTCTAGTGGGTGTTATTGGCGAACAGTCTTTCTCTTGATTGAATCGTAGCTGACTGCATTACGTTTCTGCATAACATTGCAAGAGGCTCTCAAAAACACACTCTTTCTTTGTAAAGGTCACTGTTGAATATTGAAAATGCTAGCATTTCCTATTTAGGCATCCATTGCTCTCTAGGTGTAATTTGTAGTTTATGATCCTTTTTGCTATGATCATCTAAACTTAGAATGCATTTTTTCATCTCTAGTCTTCCATAATATTTCATATACTGTAATAATATAAAAAAAACAACCAAAAAAGGTATTTGTTATATTCTCTCTGTTGCAGCTTCTGACATTCAACACAGATTCTGCATTTTTTCTCTCCTCCAGTGGTCCAACTATGCTCCCATGATGTAGTTTATTTGAAGTATTTTGCTTTGAATTTTCTTTACTTTTCATGTTTTTAACTACAACTTTCCTTTCTGCTTCACCAGTGACCCATTTTTTGCCGTCTGTGATCATTAAAATTTCATTACCATGATAAGCGGCATTCCTCTAATTCTTGCTCGTCACCTGAGTATCTGCCATGGGAAGCCTTGAATATAAGCGGATACAAATCCAACATGAATTGTTTTACGCGCTGTTTCAGTGTCGCACTAATAACTGTAATTCCTTTGCACAGTTTGTAAAAGTTAAGCCAAATTTCTGCCAAAATCCATTAAAGTTCAGTGTGCATCACAGCAGCAGCCGCCCCCGGCTCTCCCAGGAAAGGGCAATCCCAGAGGAGGGTCCATTTAACCCCTTAGGATTAGTGCTCATGCCTACTTTAGCAATGGTAAAGGGGAAAACGTCTCAGCACATTGAGTCAATAGGGACTCAGGCTTGCTCCACTAGCTTCCCACACAAAAATGGACCAAAGAAAAAAAAAGTGAAGCTTTAGCTCTGACTTGAATAGGGCTAGATGTTTGCCCAGCCTGCTTTACCGTTTGCCCTTCCCGGCCTTCACAGTACATTACCAGACCAAAAATACGAGGCTGTAATCTCAACAATATATTCAAAGCAAGTATGTGGAGCTTGCCTTGAATATTTTGTCTGCATCAGTTAGTCCACTTAAAGTGGATGGGAGATTATCACTTTTTTTTTCACACCAGCAAAGCACTGCAATGGGAAAGGGATATGTTTTATTTGATTCAGCCCCAACATTCAGCCCCCCCTTGTCGTATTTCTTCATGGGTTTCTTTTCATCTCTGTCACTCTCTAAATCATGATTCACACTCTCTTTACGTGTCTATATTTTATCAGACAGCATAGTTGTCCCTCTGTTAAGTATCTCTGTCTTGCTTGGAGAGGCTGGGGGGGAGGAGAGGCATGGAGACAGTCCGATGTTGTGTCAGAGGACGTGGCCCCTCTCACAAGGGTCCGTGGTAAAGTCTGTCTGTTGACTTTAGCTGTCCACTGACATTCCCTCGTGTTTGTCAGGCTTTCATCAGGGCGCTGTTCAAACAAACGTTGGCAACTGAAAACACATTTTCTCAGTAGCTCACAGAGAAGCTCACACACACACACACACACACACACACACACACACACACACACACACACACACACACACACACACACACACACACACACACACACACAGCTATATGGACAGATTTCAATTTGACTTCATAGCAACAGGTGATGCCCCAAATACAGCCATAACTCTGGCAGCTGTATTTAGTGTTTTTAGAACAGTTATTATAAAACGTATATTAGATATTTATATTTGAGTGTATTTACAGCTGTGCATAATGTGGAAATATCTGACAATGACCCACAAAAAATGTAGTTTCTTCTAATTAATTTGATTCTATAGAGTAAAATGCAAGAAAACAAGTAATGCCTTTGTTTCCTTTCGAAAAGGAAACAAAAAAACACCTGTGCTTTCACACTTGGTCTCAGTCTGCCTTGGACATTTTTTTTCTGTCGGAGCTGACAGGTTGGAGCCGGCCAGCGGGAATGCATCTGCCAGTCAAGCAGGAGGAGCGTCTCCTCCCGGTTTGGATTGCCTGTCTGTGTGGACAGCTTTCCAGGCTGCCAAATTTCGCGCCTGCATCAGGCGCCACTGAGGTGCTGTATGAGGAACAGAGGAATGTAGGGTGTCGGGTTGTTAGCAGTGGGGGTGTTGGGTTGGGAGTGACATCGCAACTGCAGAAAGGGACAGTGGTAACATCCCAGTGCGGCTGCAACACGGATAAGCGAGAGTTTTGGAAACCAGGTGCACCCCACACCTGCATGTGTTCCTTCCACCTTGCTTAATTAGAGTTTCCTGTCCTCCTAATGAATATTCTCCAGTTGTGTGTATGTATTTGTGTGTGGGAGCCAATGGGCTCAATTGGGAATTATCATGCCCTCCCAGGAGAAAGCCTCATTTTCTCCTCTCTGTTTATCCACAGGAGGATACTCACGTCAGCGTGAGCTGTAAAGTCTCACTTCTGATCGCCCTGATCGATTGTTATCATTTCATGTGTGTATTACCGCATTTTTTCCTCCTTCTTTTATCTAAGAACACCAGTGCTGCCTGAAACAAATATTGAGAATATTAGTAACTAAAGTCTGGACTAAGTGAGTTACAGTTGCATCAGGTGGCTTTTACTCATGTTAGGCCAGCAGGAGGTTCTTATTCTCATGCAGTGTAGAGAGACCCAGTTCTTTTCTGTCACCAGATCTTTGAGTGGGATGGCAGGGATCAGTCACATCATTCATGTCATGTGAAGCTGAATGTGTCAGAAGTAATAGAGAAGTACTCAGTCCCTGTCTTACTGTAGCGTAACAGCTTTGTGTATGTTACACAGTCATCTGCTGGGTTATAATTGGGGCTAAGGCTGCTGAACCCCTGCCTCTTTCTTCTGAAGGCAGTGACACAGAATCCTCCATAGAGACTTGCCGTGTGATTTTTCTCAAAGTCTGACAGCCGTCTGAAGCTTCTCACGTATCCAGCCGTCAGTTTACCTGAGCCATTCTTCATGTCTGTTTTTGTCACTGTGAGACTTGTGTATGACTGTGGGGATACAAGTGTCAAGCATCAGTTTACACCACATAAGGTCTGCTAGGTGCGCCGCTCACGATGGCAGTAAACTACAACAAAAGGAAAGTTTTCCCGCTCTTACTCCTCAGCGCAAATTCAGTCGCAGCAACAGAAGGTTTTCCAAGTCAAAGAAGTTGTTCTTTTGTTAGTTTCATGCAACAAGTTTGCCCCTGCACCCTCTGCGTCTGATTGCTCCTGCTCCACCCACATCACATGGCCAGCTGACCTTGCCCCCCCCCATGTTTAATAAATCTTCCTTTGTTTATGAAGCCACGTTTCCATGGCAATGCCAACTGAGCTGAATCAACCCAAAACGGCATGGGTTTGCAGCCTCAGAAGGCCAAGCTGGCCTAACAAAAGTCCACAACAATTTCAAAATAACCCTGGAACTCAGTATTAGTGTTCGTAGGATGAGACACAATGAAGAAACGCAGTCTTGTATTTTTTTGTATTTTTGATTGCTGTCGTGGTGTTTCTACAATTTAATCTGGTAAGAAACAGCATTTTTTTAAATAAATGCATTTGCCTGTTTATTAGCCTGGGTTTCTTTGGTCATTTAAATGGTTTCCTGTAAAGATGTAACAGGTCACACACTGATGTTAGAGCACCACTGGCTCATCTATTTACTCACTTACAGAAGGTTATTTTTGTCATACTGGAAGACAAAGTGCTCCTAGTTTTTCCTGAGCTCCTACTACCTAATGAGCTGAGACCTGAGACCTGTCACGAGAGCTCTGTCGCTTTCAAGTACTCAGGAGCTTGAAGCAGACAGTGGCCATGCACTCGTTACTGTGCATGCCTGCTTGGGAAGTCTGCAGAAGCAGATGTGTCGACGCACACAGAGTCAAACAGCAAAATGTGCAGTCACCGCTGTCCTGATGACTATGCAGGCACAGAAAGTACTCTATGTGCTTAAATCACCTTCGTAAATTTGCAGGCGGTTGTATTGTACATAAAAACTTCACACACAAACCACTGCTCGTGTATGAATTACAGCATGTACAAAGAGACATAACAGAGAAAGATTTTAAAGAGGAAAAGTACTGCTGTACTGTAAAAGTTCCCCTCTCTTTAACCAACTCACTAACTACAGGTAGGTTTTTATGTCAAACTCTACGTGTGGCAGCCATTAATATTCACTAGGTAATCAATAAATAAAGCCAAGGGCACTTTTTAAATATTATATGAATATTAAAAAATGTTACGATGGGTATCGTGCTGGAAGCTGGCTCAGTTCATTTATCTTCAGAAAAGTAAATAAAAGTAGATCGAGATACATTTTCACATGAAATTACTGAACAATTGAACACTGGTCTATTTCTTTTTGTGTATAAGTCCCCACATGTTGCATGTTGTGTCTGAGATATACAATCCGCCTGAACTTACAGACCATTTAGTCTCTTAAATCGTACACCTTCGATTGCACTGCTTGTCATGGAAATTGCAGAAGAGAGTTTTTCTTATTAGCCTGTCAGTGTTGCGGCGCTCCTGCAGGTGTGTGTTTTGCTTTGCTGTGTCCACGTTGAGATTGGCTGTGTGACTGCAATTACTTATTTAGCTTAAGTGTGGGGAAAACAAACAAAGCAGGAAAAGCTGGTGGCCTTTTCCCAGCCTCGTCTAATTCTAATCTGCGCAGGTAATTCTTCTCAAACCCACCGAGTCCACGCGAGCGATTGGATTTCAATGCATCTCTGATGAGATGTGGGGTTGGGGGAGGGGGGTGGGGATCCACCTTAGCACTCAGCCGGATTGGCGAGCAGATGCTCGGTCAAAGTGACAGGTGATAAGTGCTTTGGCAAGGTGTAAGTGAAATCTTTATGCATGTCTCGCTTGCATGTAGCTGTGCTGTCACTGCCCATCCTTCACATGGTCCCTCTCATTTGCTGTGCCTCTCAGATCATTTTCTTAGCTATAGAGCAACAGCTCGAACAGTGTGATAAGCACCTGTGACCTTTTAGATGGAGTGTTCTGTTTATTTCAGTGACTAGCGCACAACTGTCTGCTTCGCAAGGTGGTGTGCGAAAAAAAGAAACGAGAAGCTCCCAACAAGTTCTGGTGTTTCATTAGTGCCGACCTTACTGGCCTCGTACGGTAATTTGTTGTTGAAATGGATTTTAATTTGTGCTTGCAGAGATAATTTCACTCAAAGCCTGCTGGATGCAGTTGTTTGTAAGATGAAATGTGAAAAGTAAAGCACACTTGGACTCAGCGATAAGTGGTGTCAAAGATAAAAACTAGCAAAAATTTCACAACGAGGTGTCACCAACTGCAATGGCTGTCAGCATGCTGAGATTCCAACCCATGAGCGCTTTTGCTACATTACTGCAAGAGTGATCAGTATGAATGGGTTGGATTGCACTGGTCTTTGAAATTAGCCTTCATTTTGATTTAGACACCTGTAATGTTTTGTGAGTGAGTGACAGATACGGTGAAAGCAATACCAGCAATTAATACCATTCATTAAATAATTTAGTGATGCAAAAGCTTTGTTTTCTGAACTTTGAATGCACGGATAAAGATATCCTGCACAGCCATTCACACTACAGTGTTGAAGTAATAGATTTACAGTTATCGACTATATATGTCTGTTTTTTTATAATGTGTCCACTGTAAAATAAGATAAATAAAACAGGACATTTTCTGCGAATTTAGATGAATTTTCTGCTTTAAGCACAGCACAGTCTGGGCAACGAGCTACCAGAACTTTTTCTGTAATTTTACATATTTATTTCTTAGAATTTAAACTCAAAGAGTCATGCTGAGAGATTTCTTTCATTTTCTACAGCAGCATTTCTTTATCATGTAGAAAAACGGAGATGTACTGTTGAAATTGCACTTCTTTTTCTTACATTGAGCTCTCAAGGATTGAATGTGCAGTTAAACTATGTACCAATGACAGAAAGGGGATTTTCACTGATTTGACCCACTTAAGATCAAAGTGACTGTATGTGGCTCGTGATGTAAACCGAGTTTGACATCCCTGCTTCTACAGTGTGTTTCTGTTTGAGCATTATGTGTGCAATAGGCTCTTATGGGACAGTGCATCACATGAGCGCTTTCTCTGGAAAGTAAAACAAACAACCAAAAAGTTTGCTCATCATCTTTGACAGTCACTTACTATCTGCATTTTCTCTGGTTGTGGGAATAGTGAAGGATTTTTAAACGACGACACTTTCAGAGGGTCCCTTTTAGGTCAACTTTGCCACTGCGGGTTTGTCCCCTTTTTGAGGCGTCTCCAAACCCGATCATCCTTTCTCACATAGCGCGCTATGAAACACGATTGTTTTAGAGAATGCCCTAAATAGCAATAACAATGTACATAATTGCATTGTCTCTTACCCCCTCGTTTTTTTTTTTACTCTGAATTGTATATTAGTGAGTTTGAATCCAGAAGATGTCCCTGTGTCTCTCTGAGCCAGTGAGCATTACCCATCGCCACGTCCTGCAGAACAAACAGAGACCCTGCTCTTAGCGACAATGCAGGCGAGATTTAAAAGTTTAGGAGTGTGGTTACACTTCACTGGAGTCAATGCTGACAGTGCTCGTTGCCACAAGTGCAATGAGTCTTTTTGCACATATGGCAGAAATCGCGTGTGCACCGCAGCTCTCTCCATCACTGTTGTGGATGTGACTGAATGAATGAGGAACGATGACATAAAAGTGGCCTATATCTGAATGACACAAAGCTGTCACTTCAGCCAGCAGTGCTATGCATCCCATTGAAAAGAGAGGATTTGTCACGGCTCCAGCAGGCTATGCAGTACATGCGGAGCAGCTTAAGGTGATTTGGCCCATATTTACCCCATTGTTTATAGTAATGTGAATCCCCATTTAATTAGAGTCCAGGGAAGAATCTCCGACCGCGCTCTCTCAACATATTGTCCTCCCCGCCCCTGTTGTCTCGAGGTAAGAGGGTGACTCTGAGATTTACTTAAAGTTCTGCAACAGAGCATTTCATTTATAACAGCAGTCAAAGCTTCACAAAGTGTCCTTCCTTAGACACCTTCATTCACTGTATACATTTATCATCTGTCTAAAGCAGGAGCAGGTTCTTTTTATCTGAGAACAGCGCGACAATCACATCATGCCAAAATCACTACAAAATGGGCAACTCAAGATGTTATCTTTACATATCAAATTGAAGGCAATCAGTAAATTGCCGCCTTAAGTGCAGTAGTGATGCATCGGTAATGGGTGGCAAACATAACCGAAGAGCTTCAGATCAGGGAGGCTAAGCCTATTGTCTCTAAGAACAAAGCAGTGTTGGAGCAGGCATGGGTGACTATTCTAACTCCTTTTGCTTCGGGCCACAAAGTTGAATTTTCCCTGATGCAGAGGTCTAATCCCCCTTTTCTCAGTCTAGCTCTCGCTCAGTCAGCCATTAGGGCTTCTTTCACGCTTGCATCATTAGTTGAGGGTCAGTTGTATCCTGTCTTTAGCCCCCCCTGTAAAGTCCCTGTTGCTCTTTTTAAGAATTGTCACAATTTCCAAAAGCATTAACTCTTTGGCTGTTGAACTGTAAAACTCTAATACCCGCATCTTAAGGAGTTTTTAATCCTCTTGAGCAAAGACCGCTAAAACACAGAGATAAAACAGCTCATGCATGAATCTACACAACTGCCAAATCTATTACTGTAGCAGCACCGTTGTTGAGAAATAATTTCAACTTTTGTATTTGCAGCGAATACACTTATTCTTATTTACTAACTTTTTTCTTTATGTTATGTTACAAAAAGGTTGAGAAGAGTACACTACGTAGCAACACAACTGTTAAATAGCCATAAAGACACAAGAAGAAACTGTCATTTTCTTTCTGTTGTAGCAAAACAAGGTTTCTTTTTCATTCATACAGGTAATTGTGGGTTTTTTGCAGTTTATTTGCTTTTATTACCACAAAATTAGAACTGATGAAAAATTTCTAATTTAATGTTTGCACAGAATAAACATAATGTCTTGCTCTCGGCCCTTTCTGCATAGTTATAATGTTCTTTGCAGGAGAAATGCAGGAGCTCTCAGAGGACGTTCATGCTAAATAGAAATTGGATTTAACAGCAACACATAGACCTTCTTTCAGGACGATTAGAGCTGCAGCCAGGCATGGTGTCCTTCTACATTTGCCTGTTTAGTGCTGGCTTAAGCCAGCCGGAACCTGCACGTTCACGTTCCCTTCCTCTAACTAAGTGTTTTTGAAATATCTCCTCTTCCTCCAGGGAGTTTGCAAAGTAATACACCTAAAAGTTCAGGTGAGTGGATTCCTCACATTTCCTAAACAAAAGTAGCCACTCATTTGTTAATGGCTACTATTATCTCTCTGGCTCCTTTAGATTAGCTTTTTTTTTTTTTTCTTTTGCATTATTTACTGAGGTTTTTTCTTTTAAATATCCTTGTGGAGTCTGATCACATTTGCAGCATTTCAACAGTTTTCAAGAAGTCTTATTTCACTCTCTCCTTGTAGTTCTCACGAGGGCGAAGTCTCACTATGCACTCGTCAAATTTCCAAATCTGATAAGAACTTAAACAGCAAGTGTGATGCTTTATGCAGCGAGCTGAGCTGTAAATAGCCTGCCTCGTATTGGAGGTGGAACAAATGTCCTATTGTACTAATTTGCAATCTGGCCTAAAGCATTATTTATGTAATGCAATCATTTGGGAAACAAGAACATGGAGCTTTGGGGGGGATGACTGCAGAACTATTAGCCACACAAATAATTATATGGTAAATGTTATGTAGTCATGAGCTGATAATTGTGAAATAAAATTGGCATATTTTACAGTGCGCTTGAGATGTGGTAAGTGGATTCTCAGTAGAGAGGAAATTGGCCATTATAAAGCCTAATTAAGAAAAATGAAGGCTTCCTTTAATCATGAAAGGAATCAAAGTGATATCCGAGGTATTATCATAGCATAAACAGGCTGAGCTGTTCTTGTTGTCCTGATAATTTCTGTCTGTTTACGCAGCGCTGTCCACGTTGTCTTATCTTAAACTCTCTGCTCCCCTTTCAAACTAACCTTGATTAAAAATGTATGTATTTCACAAAAGGAGCCCCCTATGTAACCAGACAAGGGAAACAAGGAGGGAGAAAATAACTCTTATGTCAACCCACTTTGTCAAAATTCTGTCATGATTGTAGGAGGCAATTAATCTCACAGGAAATAATTGAGCTTGTCCTGCCAAAAATACTCCTGCACAACTTCTTGAAAGATGACACAGAGCAGGGGTAAACATGGACACTAGTGGCTTCTATAGTCGTTAATTAGGCACGGCATTGTTATTTCTGAAAAGTAGAGGCCAGCTCTCTATTATTATTTAAATTCAAACCAACCAGCAGTGACCATCTCATAAATATAAGAACAATAAGCAAAAGAATCCCTATGTTAAAGGACCCTGTTTGTTTTTGCTCGGACATTATGATGACATAAATAACTCTTCGTTTCCAAAAGCTAGAGTGCCGTAAGCAGCAGAGGATCCTAACTTTGGACTAAAACCATCTTTTTTTAGGCGCTCTCTAACTGTAATTGTGACTTTAGGCTAGAACTACATGCACAAACTGTTTCCTGTTTGTTTTTTGGGAAATGAATGCATACTGTTAACCTTTGCCCTGCTGCATGCAAGAGAGTCATTATTAGGGACTGAAAAATGCTATGCAGAAATGTGATCGTAATATGTTGCACATATATATTTGACCCCTGATTTCCTGGGGGTCACATACTAAACGTGTAAGCTTTAAACTTGGCTATTGAGAGTATTTCCTTGGTTGAGTTGTTTTATAATTACCTCCATTACTGAGTTGGTTTTAGCTAGAATTGATAGAAAGCTATTTTCTTCTTCTCTACAATGATAGAAATGCACAATATATGCACATTTTCCTTTTTATCTAATTCACAAGATCCTCAAAATACATTTCAGCTGCAGCATGTTTAGAAAGTTGTTGCCATAATTCTGATCTTAGAGATGCTAAGTAGTATTCTTACAATGACTCCTCTCACCTAGAAGACTAAATTTGACTTTTTTTATTGCATAAAAAATGTAAAAGAAAAATCTCACTGGTCACTTTATAAGTGACATGGTGCTAGTGTTGGATTTGACCCCTCCTGCCTTGACACTTTGTGGCACAGATTCGTTCAGATGCTAGAGAGGCTCCTCAGAGATTTTATTCCATAGTGCAGTGGTTTACACATTCACCTCACAGGAAAAGGATCCCCAGGTTGATCCCAGGAGGAGACACAAATCCCTTTGGGTTTGCATCAGGAAGGGGATCCGGCATAAACATCAAACATGTGGAGCTACCTGCTGTGGTAACCTGTTGCGAATAAGGGAGAAGCCAAAAGTAGCTTGACAGGACAACATCACACAGCTGCTGCAGATCTGTTGGATACACATTTATGATGGGACTCTCCAAAGGTGAATCTCCAAAGACTCCAGTTTGAGACGATTTGAACTTTGTGGCATGGTGGGTGTATTATCCTGCTGGAAGCAGCCATCAAAAGATGGACACACTGTGGTCATAAAGAGATGGACATGGTGAGCAACAATACCCATCTAGGCTGTGGTGTTTCAGCGATGCTTAGCTGCTACTAAAGCGTGCCAAGAAAATGTACCGCACACCATTACACCACCACCAATCTGAACTATTTATATAAGGCAGGTTGGATCCATGCTTTCATGTTGTTTACACCAATCTGTCATGGTCCCTGTGTCTGCCCGGCCGGCCCCGCAGGGCTACATGCGTTTGTTTTGATGTTTTTGTCTCTCTCGATGGTCTGCCTGGGCGGAGTTCACTGCGGGCTTCCGCTTTTGGTTCGCCCACCTGTCTCCAATCAAGCATCTATCACGTTCCTATGCCACTTCTTAAGGCTCAGAGTCTCTCGTCACTGGATGATTGTGCTAGACGCGTTAGTGTAAACACTCTGGCTTCGTGAAAATTCTATTCCCTGTTTGTTGACCTTCCCTCTCTTGTGAACAGTTTCCCCGTACCCGTCATCTACCCTGCCTTTCGGAACCCTGAGCGTGAGTGGTTTAGCGTGGCTGTGTGAAGATTTCCTCCCCAGCAGAGCGAGCGGGCATGGAAGGAGTGTGTGAAGCTGTGATGTGGAATACGAGTGTGAGAGGCCCATTCCCTTCTTCGGACCAACCTTTGGACCCCTGGGACCCCCGACTTCTCCACACCTGTTGATACTCTGCACCTTCTGTAAATAAAAAACTGTTTGAACTGTGACTTTCAGTCTGTGCCCGAGTCCCATCCGTTCACCGAGACCATACAAATGTCAGCAGAAATTGAGACTCATCATCGCATGGAGCATTTTTCCAATATTGTGTCTTAAGTGTGTAGGTAAGGTTTGTTCTCAAACGGTAAAACATAATAATAAAAAAAAAACAATCTTTGCAGCTGACAGACCTTTAAGTTGTCAGGAGAATTGACAGCAACTAAACTGTAAAGTATATTATTAGACATACAGAGTGCCAGAATTTTGCTTTATTACACACGCATTTGAATAGATGATCCTTATAATTCTTTGGATTGTGGTATGTGTGAAGATGTGAGGCAGCATTGCTAGATACTTGATTTCGAAAGGGCCAGATTTAGATCCGACACCATCAGTGTTCTCATTTTGACAGGAGTGACGAACATGATCTGGCATACTTCCCACTGAAAGTCCATGAACTATGGAATCATCGCTTTTCTTTTTACCGGACCTCTTGTTCCTTTCTTGGCAGCTGATATCAAGACTCATCAGACCAGGCGGCACGTTTCCAATCTTCTATTGTCCAGTGTTGATGAGCCTGTGTAAACTGTGGCTCCAGTTTCCTGTTCTTAGCCGACAGGAGTGACACGTGTGGTTCTCTTGTTGTGCATTCAGAGATGCTCTTCTACATAAGTGGTTATTTGGGTTACTGTTTCCTTCTTATCAGCTTAAAGCAGTCTGGCCATTCTCCTTTGACCTCTGGCATCCATAATGCTTTCCTTTTTTTGGACCAGTCCTTGTAAACCCCAGAGATGTCTACATGGGAAAATCCCTTTAGATCAGAAGTTTCTCAGACCAGTCCCTCTGGTGTGGGCAACTGTATGTCACATTCAAAGTCACAGCTTGAACTTCAGCAGGTCATCTTGATCATGTCTACATGCCTCAGTTGAGTTTCGTATTGAGTTGCTGCCACGTGAATGTTTTATTAGTTAGACGTGTAACCTGTTAAACTGTATAGCTACTGCGTTTTCTTTTAATTTAGTGTTTGTATGTAGAAGCCATGGATATGGACATCTGAAAATTACAGGCTTCAGTATACAATAAAGTTGATTACCAATACTTCTTCCTTAAGCTGGGATACCAGAAAGCTGCTGAGATTGCATACTGACCAGCTGCTCTGTGCTATTGTTTTCCGATGAGTCAGAGCATCTGTACAGAGTGATAAATCAGGTACACACATTTGATTATTGGCTTTATTCACTTTTTTAAAAATACAGACACCTAAGAGGAGAGCAATTTTGCCGGCTGTATGTATACTTGAATGACTATTTTGTGTGTTTTCATAATGCTCTTACATCTTTGCTAATGAAACTGATGCTGCTCGGTGTGTAAACAAAAGACGCGTAGTCAATGTGTAGTTAGTGAGCTGATGAAGGACATATTTCTTTTCAGAGAGCTCTTCCATCTATTCAATGTGAAGATGATATGAAAACACGTAAGCCCAGAACCACATGTAAGAGTGCAGCTAATCCCTTGGACGTGCTAACTGAGTGCAGGTTAGGGCGCTCTGGGACAATGCAACTGTTTTGGTTGCTTCTTTCTGTAATACATGTAAAAATGAGGCTTTATACTACAGTATACTGGCTTTAAGACACGTATAGGCACAAATGTCGAGGTTAGCATGTGAATAATCAGGAGTCTTTCGGCCAATGCAGACAGCAAGTAATTGATCACACTGCAAAATTCTACAACAGTAATACTTCTCGTTTCCCTTTTCTTGGCTTGAATACACATTATGTGTTCTCAGTTGAGTTGAAATGTGTGTTGGGACGCCAGGCATGAACTGTTGTTTCCACACTCCTCTAAAGTGTAGCTTGTGGGAGTGGTTGTGGAAAGTAGTTTTGGGGGAGGAAGGTGGGGAATTGGGAGTGTCTTGCAAGTGCAGATTGTAGGGATTGAGTTAAAACTGAGAAATTTGGATATGTCAATAGCTTTTGCTGCTGGCAGACTTTTAATTTGGCGGCGATATTATCAGATACACAGTGTGCTCGAATTTTTTATTTAATTTTTTTTTATCCCTTTGAAAGCATACTAGGAGTAATCCTTGAAGCTCTTTTCTGAGGGATTTCTGTGATATTTCAGGCCTGCTTATTGAACAAAATGATTGGGTTTTCATCAGAAGTTAGTGGAAAAAAATGGAAACTCTTATAATAGTCATCAAACCACATCTTTATTGATATAGACTGAGGTGTCAGAACTTCCCATTAAGGGTACTGGGGAGCTCGTCAGTGTTTTTATGCAGGAAAGAGTTAAAATCAACTACACACAGTGCACATATAAAGCTTTAGATTTGCAGCATAAGTGAAGATGTGAGGCAGCATTGCTAGATACTTGATTTGGAAAGGACCAGACTCAGATTTGACATAATCAGTGTCCTCGTTTTGACAGGAGTGATGAACATGCTCTGGCATACTTCCCATTGAAAGCCGCTGAACTATGGAATTATCTGATCAAATTTGCTGAAGTGAACATCCTGCCGCTGTCTTCCTAAACAAATAACTTTCATTTCATTTTTTTTTCTGGACCTCCTGTTCCTCTTTCTTGGCAGCCCATTTCCTGGCTGCATGCACTGTTGTTTCCTGTTCCCCGAATCAGTGGAGTGTGGACTGACAATAGAGCGATCTGAGGGGATCTACAGGCCAGTTCTGAGAAATCAAACAAGGAGAATCAAATCATAGCCGAGTGCATTTTAATAACTTTGAGAATCAGACGCTCACGCACGCTTAATTTGCGCTTTCTGTTTGGTCATTTCTGCACATATCAATTTGTGTAAAATTGCATACTGAGGTGACTTCAGGGTTTTTACAAACCCAGAGTTGTTTACCTGTGGAAATCAATTAATTATATACACCGCACTGTATGCTATTACTGAACAAAGCTCTGAAAAACACTGTAATCATCTAATTCAGTCAGCCTTCACTGTGATTTGAACAATGAAATGTTTCAAGCCAGACGTGTTTATTATTGCTCTTGAGCAGTACTTTGTTTTAATGTGCCGAGAACAGTGGCAGCTTCTTTTCTTTTTTCTTTTTCACTTATTGATGTTCCCCGAGCCTTTCATACCTCCCGCGGCTTTAGAGCTGAATGTCTTCAATTTCAGTATTCTTCTTAATATATCACATACATTTCAAGGGGGGAAACTTTTAACAGTGAGATCAATAAGATGTAACCTGTTAAATAGCCCAGTTGACCTTAAACACTTTGGTAAACATTCAAAGGAAAACGTGCCTAACTGCTTAAATAAAACAAGTGTCAGTAGGTTGTGTTCGTCGGGGACAGAGTGTTGCTACAATGCTCCAGATGGGCAGGGCTGTATGTGCAGTTAGCGGGCTCAGAGGCATGAGGCCTGCGTGGAGCCTAAACAGATGCTGCTCTTTAAATGAGACTTCTGACATTAACAGCGGTTAGTGCACTCCTGTGAGGCCTCCCTTTACAGCTGTTCTGAGGCCATTTCGTCTTTTAATTGGGATGGGAGAGATCATAGATTACATTAGTCGAACAGAAGACTCTGTGGGCCAATGGGCTCCCACAGTGGGACCCCTCCCTTTTTTTAAAACATCCTCTGGGCTGCTAGCTTCAACTTAGCCTCCTGCTTAATCACCCTCCCATATGGAGCACCGGCCCTCGCGGACCAACCTAACTATTATCGTGCGAGAGACAACTGCATGAGCAGGTTTTGCTGGGAGAGCCTATTATTTATGGCTCTTAGTTTTTAGTTCCTTTATGTGTGTGTGTATGTTGGCAGGAGGAGAACATGTGTTTGTTTAAAAAAAAACACAAAAAAAAAACGTATTGGAATCAAATCTTTATCTTACTCCATATTTCTGTTGCAAAATGTTAGCCCGAAAGAGAAAATACATAAATACATATCATTTTTCTCAAAGCTAGTATGCCGCCAGTCTAGACTGGTTGGCTGTAACCAATACCTGCTGTCTGGGAAGCAGTG
Organism: Pelvicachromis taeniatus; assembly: GCA_015108175.1. Taxonomy (NCBI): domain Eukaryota; kingdom Metazoa; phylum Chordata; class Actinopteri; order Cichliformes; family Cichlidae; genus Pelvicachromis; species Pelvicachromis taeniatus. The sequence continues at coordinate 95,454 of VURO01012495.1, forward strand.
ACATATTATATATTTGCAGGAGACAATCCCTGTATTTATGTATGAGTTAAATATGCCCAGGAGACATCGCTGGAGATTACATATCTGCAACTGGAGTGCTAGAAAAGATTGACATACGACTGTTAACTCAATGCAAACTTGATTACCCCAAATTGAAAAATGAATGCTGCCTCTCTTTGAGCAAGAAGGGAGAGGAAAAGCAAAGAGAAGTATTGACAGAGAGGGTATCAGTGCTCCCCGAGCAGGCCACAAAGCTCACAGATGATTTTTTTTTATACATCAAAGCCTTCTGGGAAAGAGGTCAGACTTTGTAACGATTATATAAAGTCTATCCATCGAGGTTGTAGATTGAATGTTTGCACACCCTGTTAGATGGACGAAAAAAACATAATGTCCGGGGTTTAAGTCCAATCAATCTAGGAGTGTTTTTCACGGTCCTGTTTCACGTGTCACAAGAGAGAAGTATATGCACATGCTCGCCCTCCTAACACAACAGCGCATGCCGGCCAGAGGGTATTGAATTTGGGCCGATCCATTTCATTTAAGCAGAAGGTGCGTGGAGAGGTTAATCCTGCACTACTAGCATAGCTCTTGAATTTCCACCTCTCATGTCTGTAGGCTGGTTTTACTTAAGTCACTACTCTCTCACAGAGCTTTGCGTGGCGAGACTGAGGCAGCTAACCACAAAAACGTATTTACTACAGTCCTAATGGGTTTCTATATATCAGCTTATCTCACAGTGTCTTTTCCATTTCTGTGTGCAGCTTTAGCGTTGTTTTAGCAGCATCCACAGGATCCTGCTTCATCCTGCACCAGATCTCATTAAAGATGGAAGCGAAGATTAAACCACATCCTCTTTAGCACTCTGCGGCACTGGTCAGGAGGCATCCTCTTCTCTTGTATTACTCATAAATAAGATTGAACAGGCAGTTGCTGCAATGGCAAAAATAATGCTTATTTGCCACACCGGTGATGGGTTTATTTAATCAGACAAGCTGACAGATGCTCTGGACACCATTATCAGTACTTGGATGTAGCAGGCCTGAAGTGTGCAGTAGGTATTTGCAGAAAGACTAGTATAAACCATAGTGTGATAAAAGCTTGTGGTGGGAGTCATGAAGAATGCATTTAAGAGCTTTCCTGGATGCATTATCATGCGTATTGCACCACCATTCTAAATCATTCTGGTCTGTGGTGAATTGTTTTATTTTCTCTTTTTGCTGCTGTTGGCCACCTCATATTTTTATGGATTATTTATATAATGTGGTCTTGTTGATTAGTACAGTACGTGACTTGGCTTTGTGACACTGAGTTGATTAGGGCTGTTAGATGGTGCTTCTCTAAATGTGACTGAAGCTGTGTTTCCTTTGTGCTTTGTATAGCGGAAGGAGAGATAAGCCAATTAAACGCTTTGGAGGTTTGAAACTGTAGCCCGGCCTCATAAATGATGAACGTGGCAAGAGCTAGCAGTGGCCCTTTACTGGTGGCTCCTCAGTAATTAGAACTTCCATTAATGATCACAAATTCCCTGTTCTTTGAAGTAGTTCCTTAATCCAGACAGTGTCACATTCTTTCAGTGTATTCAGGGAGAAAGCTCAAAGACACTAATCTGATGCCAAATCTGAATTTAGCAGTGTAGCAGTTATTATGCTGTAAAGGGATGCCTCTGTCGATTAATTAACAAGACAGAAAGAACTTGTCTTCTATCATTTTTTTTTTTTTTTTTAAGATCATTAAAAATTTTGTGGTCTCATT
>VURO01012495.1:97228-112022 GCA_015108175.1 Pelvicachromis taeniatus
CATTTTTGTGATCAAATTCTTCATGTGTGAAATCTGCACACAATAATCTTTGGTTTGATCATCTGCTTAACTTTTCTTTTTCTACATTTCTAACTGATGGCAGATGGGAGGCAGATTAAAACCCACTGTTGTACACTAGTTTAGTCAGAGTCAGTCTACCTGTGAAGCTGCCGACTCCATTTAGGTCATTCATCCATCTCGGCTTCCGAACTGAACTGCATTTTGATCATGAATGCTTTAAGCAATCCGGAGCTTCAGTTTTCTCTTTTCTCCTCAATGCACTCAAATTTGGAGACACAGGAGCCCTTTTGCAACACAGACTGCCCCGACTCATGACTGAGGTAACCTTGGAATACAGATAGATCTGTGCCTCTAATAGAGGTCACAGAGACATTTCCATCTTTCATGTTTCTAAAAACGCTTTTCCAAACAAATGCTTTACAATTAGATTATATTTGTCAGACATGTGTTGTGCTGACCTGTTAAATCTATCGCGCAATTTGTCATATTTACCTCTCGCCCTAGGAAGTCGTGAAGATACAAAAGGCACCACAAGGAGCGCTCCGTGTTTGTGTGTCAGGACTTGGAACCTGTCCCTGCTCATACTCCCTGATTGGTTGGTGACAGGAAAGACTAGCTAAGGTTAATTCTGGAAAAAAGGATATATCAGAGCGCTGTGGCACCCAATGCATTTCAAATGATGTGTCCTTGGGATGCAAGGTTACTGCTGAGTCCTCACCCCAGAAACAGCCTTTGTAACTTTTTTAGGTTATCGAAAGGCCTATCTATGAAAAAGCTCTGTTGATTTGTGCAGAGTGTGTGGTTACATGAAAGGTTTGTCTGCCCTCTGACATTATATTTTTTGATGAATTCTCCAAAGCTTATTTCTTTGTTGGTTTCCACTGTATTAAGTGTGCCACCGCAATAGCTTCTGTATTTCTGCAAGTTGTATAAGGGACAGCAGGTTGATATAGTCGCCGACTCCATCTTCAGTCATATTAGATATTGGGGAATAGTAGAGCTGTGCAGTAATTACTAGTGTGATTGAGTTTGCATATTGTTATGTGTGGACATGCACTACTGTGCAAAAGTTTTGATCCGCCCCTCTATTCTTTATATTTTCCTCTAAAAATGGGAAATATGTGCAGCAATTTATTGAATATGGAGAAATATAAAAGGGTTTTATGTACACGGGCAAAAACAGAGTTTCTATGATGCTAATTATATATATTTTTTTATGTATAAATTACTTAGCAAAGCTTCCTTGAGTAGTCGTCTTTCAGTACTGCTCAGGAATAGTTCTCTGGGATTCTTGAAGGACATTCAAAGCTCTCTTTGAATGATCCCACACTGCCTCAATAATGTTGAAGTCCATTCTGTGTTTTTTTCTATCCAGGTATGATTTTACTACATTGGCAGTGTGTTTGGAATCATTGTTATTATAAAAAATGAAATAATTTTCAATGTGATGCTTTCCAGATGACATGGTGGATCATTGTCTTCTGTGTTCATTATTATATCAACATCAACACCAGTCACATGTTCTCAATCGCACAGTTCTTGCTTAATGTGGCACACCTCAGTCTTTTCTCTGTGCTTGTCTTCTTTAAGAATGGCTTCTTGACAGCTGTTCGTCCACTGAGACCATTTCTGATGAGGCTTCAGAGAACAGTAGATGCATCAATCAGCTGCAGGCCCAAATTTATCTCTCATTTCCTGTGTGTTTTCATTTTCCTTAGGACTTTGAAATCATGTTCATCCGTTGCAGTTGTGGCAGGTTTTCAGCTAATCACACTATTGTTGGGAAAATGCTATTTTTGTTAAACTGTGTTGTCATTGGCATTTTACTCTAGAATTGGGAATTAAATTATGGGTTTTGTGGCCGCATACGAGTAATACCTGCTGTCTGGGAAGCACTTTAGTGCCTAAAGATCCAATTTAAAATTGGTCCCCTACTAAGTTGTCAGTTATGTGTAGACATAACACCGTTTCATCCCTTGAGTAAGGTGCATTTCATATGCTTGAATGATTCATAGGTTTGTGTTCAGTGACTTAACGAATAAAAAACATTCGTTTAAAATGGTCAGGTACAAGAGCTGGACTGGGAATGCGTGAAACAGCAGCCAGTGTCCAAAGAACACTTTGAAAGACCTTTAGAAAGCCTGGATAACTTTTGCTCAAAACCAGTTTAAAAGCTCACAACGCTTAAAAAAAAAAAAAGTTTGTTTCCAAATGACAACATCTTATTGTTCCTTGTCTTTCTTTTTCGTTATTCTCCAGTTGAGTTAAAGCTTTTACCTGCTTACAGTTTCCACCTTTTTCCAGTAACAAAATGAGTTTGGTGTGTTCTGTTGAATAATGTGTCATAAGTTGTGGTGTTTTTTCAACTTGTAATCATGTGAGAAAAAGACTTGGCACAGTCTGTTTTTATTTCTCACTAGTTCTATTCAACAAAAGAGGGGAATTAATCATCTGCCTCTTTCAGTTTCTCGCCTTCAGTTTTTGGCCTCCGAATTACAAAAAAAATTAAAATGCTGAACACCTTTCTCAGGTTTTATTTTATCACAACCTGCTTGATTCGTATGCAGAATGCTGTTACCAACAATCTGGCGATATCACCAGCACCAAACAGCCCCCACTAATTTTCCAGTATCTGTTGTTTTTTCAGCCCACAATCAGATTTTTTCTTCATTTCTAAGCTGTATTTTCTTCTTTTTGAACATCCACTTCTATATTCATCATCTGTAATAGAATCACTAGTCGTCTCTGTTCTGTTACAATGTAACCAGTGTACAAGTGTGATAGTTTTATTTGGTGTTGCCAGAGTAAAGCAGCTCTCTGTTTACTGCCCTGCCTCCTCTTGCACTCTTAACACAGGAACACAAAAGCTGACAGACTTATCTAAAACTAGCTCGGTCTATTAGCCACATTCTTTACCTGCTTACACTAAAAATACAAAAATCTCGTCTGTAGCACCTATAGCACCTAACCCTGGATGTGTTTGGGTTCAACAATGACGTAAAGCGCTTGGAGGCAAGCCAATTAATGGCTGCAATTAAGCAGTACTGCAAAGTTCAGCAGAAGGACGGCAATATCGTTTAGAGAGATAGAGCCATTGTCAATCTATTCTGCTAGTTAAGCATCCCCAAGATAACTGTTTCAGTCTCTCAGACGACAACATGTCTGTCAATTATTTAGTTTGATGTGGCTGATTGTGCGTTCCCTGTCTTCTGAGTACGTTAGAGGAGGACTTTTGGATAGCAAAACGGATGCAAACATTATGCTCTGAAGTGAAGTGCAATGTGCACAACAGGGCTGTAATAAGCTAACTTGCGTTATCAATCAAAATGATGGCTAATTAGTGAGTTCCTTGCCATGCCTTATTTATCAAACACAGTGGATTGAGTATTCTGATGACTCCTTATGGTGGATAATAGTTGTTTGTCTCTGTAGCTAATACCCCGTGAGCCTGAAACATGATTGCAAATTTGCCAACATGGCCGACGATGACCACAGCGCGGCTTCGTACTAGATGTTTTGTTCTTGATGAAGATGTTTTTTAGGCAAGAGCGTTTGATTATGAGCCGACTGATGGATTGTATCATTTCATTTAAGAAACACAAATGAGTCTCAGAGCAGAAGCACGCTGCTTAAAAGTGAGGTTGGTGGAAACACACCCGCAGGTTGTTTTTTTTTTTTTGTGCGCTTCGTGTCACCACTCGTGTGTCTTATTCAGGCTTAGATTTATTTAGTGACCTTGCCAAGACGAAATGCTGCCTGTCTGATTGTATAATTCTTAGTCTTAGCCATGTGTTTTTACTACTTCAGTGAGTGCACTTGAATAGGCAATTTAAACGGTTGTCTTTTCTTTTTTTTCTGCTGTTTTCACAAAAGGCTACTGATGGCAGAGAGGAGGAAATTAGCCACTGGGATTCTCTTTGAGTGAGCAAAGAGAAACAGATGTATGTGATCCATATATGACTCAAAGGAAACACACGCAGAACGATATTATATTAATGGAGTGTCTGAACATGATGTTTTCACTGTTCTTCAAAAATGTTCTATATACAGTTGTGTTCACAAGTTGCTTGCTAAAATCACATATCAGTTTTCAAGTAAAAGGCCGTAAGGGGGCATTGGCAAGTAACAGGCAGTTACAGTGTATTTCACAAACTAGTTAGAAGCTTGCTTAAGCACAGTGCTTGACTGCACACTGCTTTCTGGCCAGCTGGAGTGTGCACTCTTATATGTGCTGCAGGCGGTGCTGAGAGTGAGTAAGCAATGAGGTCAGAGCTGCTCTGCTGGACAAACTATTTGTAATGACACCAGTTCTGACATATTGGTGCATATTGGAAAACATATTCAATTCAAGTCAGCTCAGTTTTATATTTATATAGCACCAAATCACATTGGTCACCCCGAGATGTTTTGAATTATAAGGTAGGGACCCGGGCTGGACTGGTAATCTGGTGTACCAGGCATTCGCCCAGTGAGCCGACGCACTTGTGGGTTTTCGGTTCAATATCATTTTTTTCCCCCTCCTTGCTAATATAATTTTACAGGCTACGAGCCAGCTTAAAGTTGCTGTGCACCGGCCCTACAAGCGCTGACAGCAGCCTGTTCATTCATTTTCATTACTGACCCTGGATTGCTCAATCAAATCTCTTAACGCAACAGCCCACACCCCTACCTTCCCTGTGCACTTATGTACCTTGTAGACCACAGTATAGTGTGGAAGAAGTGGTTGATGCAGATGGACAAACAAAAGCGAAAAAGTGGATGTGAAACGATAAGTAAGAGAGGAATAGAAACTGCAAATAGATGGGAGCGATAGGTGTCAAATTTATTGACATGTTAGCAGCTATACCGTCAATAGTGCTACCAGCAATAACTAGCAACACGTCCTCGCAATCATAGGAAGCTGCTGTTAATAGCAGTAGGAGTGGAGAAGTGCAGGGAGGATGAACAGATGTCCTGACAACAGAGTGAGGAACCAACGGAGAAAGGTGGAGTTAGCATGGTAAGAAAATAAACAGAGGGACATTATTAAGAAGGCAGAGATTCAAAGATTCAAGTGAAATGAATGGCTACTTCGACCCATTTATTCTATTTACTCAGCTTCACCATTGCTTTGAGGAATTGCACAAATACGTGCACATATTTATCTGGACCATGGCTCGGGGTGGGCTATCTGGGCCAAAAATACAAAGGTTGATTTTTATTTTGTCCCAGTCCACATCTGGTAAAGATTCTACAGTAATACAGAGAAAACCCCAACAATCAGAGCAACCACTTGATGACAGTGGGAAAGAAAAACTACCTTTTAACAGGAAGAAACCTCCAGCAGAGCCATGCTCAAAGAGAGGCAGGCGAGACGTGTGACGTGAGGAAGACGGGACAAAAGACAAGCTGTGGAAGAGAGCCAGAGATGAATAATAACTAACGATTAAACCAAGTATCTTACTAGTCATAGAGTATTAGCTAGTATTAGCTCTGTCACAGTAAATACACCCCATTATAGTCAAACCATTACAACTAATGCTATTTATGTTAATGCAGGTTTGATTTTAATGAGATTATTTCTCATCAGAATGGGATGACCTAGCTTTATAAGTCTTCATGATGCACTACAGACTAACATGTCTTTGTTAGATAGCTACTCAGGCTAACTCTGCTGCTCTTTCTTTTAGAGCACTATTTCCTTTGCTTTGTGTATTTATGCAGAAAGACTCCTAACCTTACTGTGTGCTGTTGTGCAAAACTGAAACAGTGATGCATTACCAGCGCTCTGCTCCACGGCAAGAAATGTGCATTCGAACTGTTAAAGGATTAAGAGCATTTTGATAAACTGCCTTTAATTAAAGCACAATCCATTTTAGCCTTCATGCTCAATAAGCAGAAAAGAAGATGCTTCACTCTGATTGCGGTTGGTGCTCTGGGGAGATTAGTTTCTGTGACATAAACGGTGTGGCTCTGCATCCGGGGCTCACTTCACACATCACCTCAACACTTAGATCATTGTGATCAAATAGACGCTGGTGGGAATGGATTCTCTTGAGTGCCCGTTAAGTGCATTTTGCTAAGGAAGTAAGAGAAGTTAAAATACAGTTAGCTTTAAAAAAGACAATGCACTCTTCCTTAATGCAATGTTCTGCACTTAAGCTATATGGACTGTAATACTGAGTGTATATACCCTGCCCAGGCTATCGAGGTCGAGACCCTTATTTCCAGACTTCTGTTTTCCACAAAGAGAATGCAGCGATATGTAAAAAGGAAGTCGATTCTGAAACCACACTTCAGTAGCCAAGGATCTCCAATTTAATGCTGTCCTGGCTTCTGCGTCTGGAGAAATCCCAGCCATGTTTTTTTGGATATAGTAAGGGGAACTGTCTGGCTGTCTGGTGGGTTATGCACTGGGGTTAGTGGACTGTGAAGACCCAGAGGAGCCTGTGAGTCTTTACCATACCAGCAGGCCTGATCATCAGTAAAGAAGGGTCCGTATTAGCATGAGGCTGATAAATCCAGAAATGTGCAGCTGCTGCCTCAAATCCTGCAGGAGCTCTCTAGTGACACTAGGTCTTGTGAAGTTTGCAGATAACCCGTTTCATCTAAAGTATAGGGGTCGACTCTTTAAACACTTGCACAGGGTGAATTGGAATATCATGCTCTCTCGTAACATTATGTGAAATGAACAAAGTTTAATGTTGAATACCTTTCCTGACTGAATTTCTTTATAGATTTTTTCCCCCCATTATGCATTTGCCTTCTGCTCTGGCAGTATATACTAGCATTCCCTTATGAAAGGTCTGTGAGATATGAGGCTTCCTTAGATGCCATTAAAAAGATTTAAGTCTTTGCCTCTCTGGATGGTTAAACGTGTCAGTAAATGCACTTTAATTTGAGTATTTATCTTGGTATTTTTTGGAAATTATTGCTATTGGTTTGTATCACCATTACACGAAAGCTGAATTTCAGAACACTTCATGGAGACATAGATGAATGAATAAGCCATTAAATGTCGGTGTGGATCTGAATAGCTTAAAGTAAAATTGCCAGTTAGGTCATTGGGCTTTGCAGAGGATGCACAGCAATTGCACTTGAAGTGTACCATCAAGCTTTAAGTTGTTCATTTTTTCATTGCAGGACTCTCGGCAGTCCTTCCATATTTATATCATGTGGAAGTTTCACCTTTTTAATATTCAGCAAACTCTATGGCCCCAATGCAAAAAATGGCTGGAATAATAGAACGAATGAATTAGGGAGTGTGCCACTTTTCTGAAACTGTTTGTGGCTTCTTACAAACCCCAGACATGTTTCTGTTACTGTTGTGACTACCACTGTGCGTTTGAGATTAAAATTGTGGAAGCAGATTGAAAGAACTCATCTAATGAACCCTACTCTCACGATGCCCCCCTGCATTGTGCCTTTAGAGCCCATGCAGCGAGTCCTTCTCATTCATGTTAACAGGCTGCGTCTTTAATGTTGAAAACGATTATTAACTAACACGTCAATCGTTGGGAAGTCGTTGTGCGCGTCTAACTTCGGTGGCATTGATTTTTCCCTTGGTGTCAACTTCAGAAGAAATACAAATGCGCGCTTTGCACGGCCCACCTACATCTTCATTTTCTTGTAATTTCTTCAAGCTTCCTTTTTGGGACTGGGGGTTGAGCAGATGCAGGTGGATGTATATTTATGAGGGGGATGTGTATTTCAGGGAGAAGCGGTGTTGTGAAAGGTGACCTTGTTAGATAAAAGGAGGGCTCGGAAGCCAAATGATGAAAGAGAATGGGATCATCCTGGGCTCATTAATGTGGATTTGAAGGTCAGGTAATTATAACAATAGACGTGTGGGCTGGCTTTGGCATCTGGTATTGTTGCTTTGTTATGATGGTGACAAGTCTGCGGAGGAAAGGGATTAATCACTGTGACACAAGCCTGTTGTCACATTGATACATTCAGACATCATAACACTGGTGCTGAGAGAAGCTGTAAAAACAACATAATTTCGACTATCAGCACTATATGACATGTACAATTGAGACTATGAATAGGTTTAAGAAGCAACTAACGGGGTGCTCTCATATTGTAATTTGTATTTCAAAGTCAAATACAGCTTAAAGAAAGGTTCACATTAAGCTATCAGCCATTTCGTTTCTTTTCATAAGCAAATTGTCTTTCAAATCTGGGGATACAAGTTAAAAAGTGCTTCATGAGACATCCTGTGCGCACAGCTGAGGTGGGTAGTAACATTTGAACCCCTATGGGGGAAGCAAAGAGTACCACATGCGTTTTTAAGCTAGAAGAACTTTAAATTATGTGAACCAAAACCATTATTTTACTCTTCTCAGTGGTGTGTGCAGACTCACAGCTGGAGACACCACTGATGAGTAGTTGTTTTGATGTTGTTTCCTAATGTGCTTGGGGTTCACTTAGACAACGCTTGGGTAGTGGTGCCCTACAAGTGTAGCGTCTGCACAGATGAGTCAAAACAAAGAACTTGTTCACCCTCTGACATAATTTACATCACTTGGCTCTAAGTGTGTATTTGCTGCTTAGTGGAGTGTGCACTGTACTAAGATGTTTCCTCGTGGCCCGATTGGTCATTTTGGCCTCCTGTGAACTTGAGGTGCCATAATAAGAAGCAGGAATGAGTTGATGAAGTTTTCTGGTAAGGGGTTTTCTGTCACCCTTACCTAAAGGTGAGGTACCTCTGATCCCAAGTCAGTCAAAAATACAAGCAAAAACAGAAAAGCTTAGCATGTTTGCATTTTAGCTTGAATGTGTGAATGTGTGTACGTGTCGCTTTGTGGTACTTGATATGGAGTTGAAAGTCATTTTGAAAGTATCTCATTCTCAGTATTTCATAAAAGGCCATGCTAATCCTTTCATATATCAAAATCTGACTTTATACTTTCATTACTTTCACATTTTTGTTGTATTTTGAGTGAGTTTTTGAAGGCGCGCCCTTGAAAACTCTTCTACAGAATGGCTTCTGTTAGTCCCAATATTTTGGATAACTGTCATTCCTGACATATACTGAACATATTTCATTCTTAGGGGTATACTTGCTTGTTTTGAAAATAACTACAAAATAACTACAATATTAAAGAGTGACGTACTGTGTGTTGTTAATAACCCATATAATATCCTAACCAATCATTTCTTTTAGTACAGCGTTTGGGGATTTATGGATACACTCTCTTTCCGCCTCCCTTGGCTCTTATTTCTAGTGTAAAAAAAGAAAAATACACAGCTGTCAGAGAGAACACTCTTTTTTACAATTTTCTATGCTAGACATCCTGCTATATTGTTAACAGTATTTTGCCACAGTAATCATGTAGAGAAAATCTGATATCATGACAGCCCTAAATAACAGGGTAAGGCTCTATGTGAATAGAGCGGACCTGAAATGGAGTCAAATTCTCACTCTGAATTATTGTTTTAAATCCACCCCTGACACTCATGTAGATAGCAAACGTGTTTTTATTAGATTGAATTTGCTATAGCGAAATACCGAAACTCTAGAAGTGCTCCTTTATTGTAAATGTGGATATTGTCACAGCGTAGGCCACGATTTAGAAACCACACTCCTGTTTTCTGATTTTTTTTTTTTCATAACTAAACAAAAAAACTGACAATCCACATCAATCACGTTAGTTAACAACACTGTGACTATTAAACTGCCAGACGCTTCACACTATAGATGTTAAAGCCAAATACAGCACTCAGTGCTGGGCCACTTTTCTTGTGCATCTGGCACAAATGCCAGATTCCTTTGAATTCATTCTGCGTGGAGTTGTTGTGCTTTAATTGATGCACACACTCCATATCAATGTCCCCGTCGTCGTTCCTGGCGCTCCTTTCATCTTCATCGACGTGCCAGTGACTCGCAATTAAAATTTCAGTAAATAGTTTGACATATTGACGTCGAGATAACGATACAGCTTTTTAAATTTGATCCACATTTCATGCACACCTTGTTGCAACCGTGACTTTTTTGTTTCAGACAGTTTGTTCTTTTTCCCCGCATTTAGCCATTTTGTATGTGAACGGACGTCTGGGATTGCGCCACCTCGGCTGCGAGTTCGCCTGCCTCAGTCAGGCTCCTTAGGGACCTCTGTAAGATATAAAGAACAAAAGTGCCAACCAGTATTATCAGGCGAGGCAGCATGTGTGGTGCCGCATGCATTTTTAATGTGCCACAAATAAGAAATACCACTGTGTCCTCTCTCTCATTTCACAACTGGTGGCTCATTTAAATTTTATTTCTATTTGTGTGAATTTCAGCAGCTACTAAAAGCGAACAGCCGCCATCATTGACGCTTAGAGTAGTCTCGATTTAACAGGGAGCTGCACAGACATGAGATGGGTTGCTCTAGATATCAAATTTGGAATGCTTCCACGTTCATGCACGTATGCATTTGATTGCGCGCGTGCTATCACACAGTATCAGTGCTTGTTAGGAAGGCCGGTGGAGTGGAAAAGTCGGCTGTGTATGGAGCAAACATTATTCCACTAAAAGAAAGTCCTTCACTCCACTGACTCTTTGAAGATCGACTTTCGGAGCTGACATGTTAAACATCAAAAACAGCAAAAAGAGGAACAGCTAATGACCGTCTAAGTGTCAGTCAAGCCTTCAAATGATTAGCTTTTATTTCCTTCAACTTTTTCTTTTTTTTTTGGTCATTATTCAAGGACTTCTTTTTTTTTTGCACTTCATTGTGCACAAGATGCTTATCATGTGTGCCTGTCAGACTAGCTGTAAGTAAGATTTCTAATTAAAGCCGAATAATAGATAATATGGCTCCTGGTAACAAAGAGCAGCTCTGTTGACCTAGTTAGTGCTTTTATTTGGGACAGTTTTTCTGTGTAACGTCACATTTGATAAAATCAGAACTCCTTCCTCGTGGACAGGTAAGGCACGCTTCAGAAGCAGCGGTGAGTGATGTGGAACAAAGCATAGAGCGCGCTTATGACAGTTCATTTGTTCTCGGATGTATTTACTAAAAAAAACAACAACAAAAAAATCTAAGAAAACGCTGGTAAGATTTGTAGACCCAGATAGGCCCAGCAGCGTTTTATTGCTGTGGTGGCTCTGGTTGCTGTGAAAAATTGCACAAGGGTTTTTTTTGACTCAGCAACAAAGCAGGCAACCTGACCCATAAAGATTTTTTATTAGTTTCTATACCCCACCTTTTATCCCAAAGTCACAACGGAGCACACTATTAACGTCTGAGCTTACTGAGAAGCATGTGCGAGGCTGCTAAGGATAAGGCGAATGTGCATTTGATGGAACATATTTAAAAGGTTCAGTTAAGGTGGCAGAGAGCAGAAGGTAGACAGTGGATCTGTTTACCGCCTTGAGGTTTTGTGGTTACGGTCTAGCACTTCCTATTTAACTGCATGATCTAGGGCTCTGCTGACGACACCAAACATGCAACCCAGATCCATGCCTCAGTGCCCTCTGCACACAAGCACACACGGAAACACACACTGGACTCACACACTGAAGTGCACAAAAGCCGTTTTTATGAATGCTCTGCAAATATCTTGACACACTGAGATGAGACAGTGGTTTCAATAGTCTTTTTTTTTTTTCATTGTGTGTGTGGGTGTGGGTGTGTGCTGGCATCTTGATTCTATGCCTGTCACACTCTTCGCTGGAGATTCTGTTATCAATATTTTCTTGCCCTAGAGATACACAACAGTGGCACCACTTTGTTTTCATTGGGTGAGGGGTATATGAGGTTGCAGTGGGGGTTAAGGGTTCAAAGGGCAGAAAGGAAGTAGGTGTTCCCACAGTGACAGTCCAGACACGTGTTTGATGAGCCAGCCTAACAGCATGGACCAGCACTTCCAAATGACCTACCATCTGCAGGCAATCTGGGGAGCCTTTCCACTGAGATTTATCTCCCGTGTTATGGCTACTCCTGGAATGACACGCTAGCAGTCCTGAAAAACTCCAAGTTATAAGAGCTACTGCTTTGGCTTTTTTTCTTTCTCGTCACTGCCAAAAGTCAATGCTTACCTTTACTACAAACAGGCCGAAAACTCAAGCTTGCGCCTGTATTTTGCCTGCTGTGATGGGATCCTTTTCCATGTTTAAAAGGTGAAGAAATATTTTTGTTCCATCCGCTAAAGAGAGGATCGCAAATGCAGAAAATGCATAAACAGGCTTTAAAGAGACAACTCAACATGTAGGCAAAATGTAGAAAACAAACAAAAGGGATAATATGAATTGTTGTCTCTCCTGCTGCTTCCTTGAAGGCAGATATGTGTCCAAAAGATCACCAGACTGAGCCGAGAGCAGGCAAAACTGAAAGGAGGTCTAGTTTATAATTAATACGCACCCTGTAAAATATGCATTATGGGATGGATGCGGCCAAATATGGATTTCTGTTTTGATTTTCACTCAGAATAATTGACGCACTTCTCAGGCAAGTCATACTGAATAAAGCACCAGCTCATAGCCTTTGTTGCTTAGAGCGCTGGCTTCTCCGCCAGCTGCTTCTTATTTGTCTTATGTCGAAGACCTGTTATTAAACCAAGTCCCCGTTCATTTTCAGTTTTACGTGTTTCTGTTGATTCGCATGTGGGCTGAACTCATTCTGTGTGTTACAGATACAGTATTTTGTATAAAGACATTCTAATTACTCAATGAGAGGAAACAGCCACGGGTGAGTGGGTCGGGGGGGCTCATAAAGGCACAAAGCAACATTTTTACCTTTCCCCACAAGCACACATTCGTCGAACTGACTGCAAAGATGAGAACGCTCCACATCTCCCAGTGGGCTATTGCCATAAACACATTAGAAAAGTATCTCACATCTCAACCCCTGGCCTAGCCTGTTCACTACTACCACTGCTCTGCCTCACACACACATACACATGCAGGAGAGTTGTGTCAGACTGATTAGCAACCACATCTCCAATCTCTGATTAGGTGTGGAGTAAATGAAGCGCCCCCCTCAGGCATGCATTTCCATAATGTCAGGTAATTAAACCCCAGTGTTTTAATAGCTCAGGAATAGGAAGACTCCCCAGGAGACTAGACAATGATGATAGACTTTTCTGAAAACTAGCATAGTATTAGCTTGCTTTAAGCTGGCACTGAAACTACCACTTACAATGTGCTTTTATACATGAATGACTTCAAACTTTGAAAATGTATATCACGCAGAAAGATATTTACTGATGAAAATTCTTTTAGTTTAGGGTTTTTTATTTATTTTTTACTTCTGAGCGTCTTCTGTGATCTTCAGACATGAACAAAAAAATGTCCCAACCTGGTTATGAAAGGCTGTTCTAGAAACGACGCACATTCGAGTTGCGTGCTTTCCGTTGATGGCTGTCAGATTCCCGAGCTAAACAAAGGCTGGGAGAGCACGAGTGTCTTTTTCATCACAGAAAAACCTGGAGAGGTGCTATTGTAAACATGACAGTGCATTGTCAGTACATCCCTGTTTTTTTTTTTGTTTGTGTATGTTGGTGCTCATATTGTATGTGCACACACATACACACAACAAAGGGCCTTTGATGAAACAAATTCTGCAGTGAGAGAGGTTCTTTTTTTTTTTGTTATGCCCACTCATGTTTGGTGCCCAAGTGGGAACAATACAGTAATGCTTCCACAGAAACATGCAGAAACTGAGTGAACTCCAGAAATCACTTATACATGTAATCAGACCAACAACAAAAAAAATCATAAAAGCCACAGGACTTTGCTGTGATTGGATTACTCTCCCTGATAGCGCACGTTCATTATCTATTTCTTCAGCACAGAACGTTTCTGAGAAATAATAAGCTTTTAATAGGGAAGCATTGACTGCTAATGATACCCGATGCATAGCTGGATCTGAGGATCATTAAAGGCATGGCACACGGTGTATGGTTCTTCCAATATCCGCTGTATGAACTCCACTTCAAACACATAGTCTACCTTCTTCCAGAAACATGCAAATTAACAGATGTACTTTAAATCTCCTCTAATCTTCCTTCTCGCGTGTATAAGGAATGTCTCTTATGGAGCAACAATGAAAATAGGTTAATTTTAATGACGCTTTCTCAGCTGATGTATCACAGTGACAGTTAACTACAAGTAAACTACACTAAATGGAGGGGACTCAGTCATTCGTGAACAGCACGGGGTCATCCTATGAGTGGTGATGAACTAAACGGTGTGAAAGCAAACAACAGACGTCAGTGAGCTACGCTTTCCCTCACAGGTCTTCTACAGTATGTCACAAGCCTTGTGCTAAAGCCGTCCTCCCAGCTAATGTGCTGGAACAAATTGCTTTAGAAATGCAGCAAACCTGATACAAGAAGTGTTGAAAGCAAGCTGCTGTACACTTCTATGGTGCATAAGACTTTTTCTTTTTTGGCAAGTGCATAGGCTCATGGAGATAACATGTTAAGGTCATTCGTTTTATGCTATATTGTGACGATGGTGTCAGTTATTTGGTGTTTAAAATTGCTGTGGATATGTGATGGTAGTGTCCAGTATTCATGTGACCAAGAACGGCATAACAATACGATTGCTGCTGCCAATATTGTCATCCAGCCAGAATGCACACCAGCAGACTGCTCTTTGTCAGTTTCTCTTTCCTAGTCTGCATAACATCAGTAAGAGAAGGTGAGAGGACAGCCCCACTCACCCGCGGAGGAAGTGCACAAAAAAACAAAACAAAAGGGGATTATTTTTGAATAAAAAATAAAAATATATAGCTGGAACGAACATATTAAGTTTCCTTTTAGCAATGCATTTGTGAAACAGCTGAAGCTAAAGCTTGGCGAT
>VURO01012495.1:113561-132606 GCA_015108175.1 Pelvicachromis taeniatus
TGAATTTTCCTTTTTTTTTATTTTCTTTTTTTTTTTTACTTTTTTTTTTTAACAAAATCTTTTTTTTTCTCTCTCTTTTCAGCAAACTCCAGTCTTCTGGGAGGAGGCGGAGGTGAGTGAACACTTTTGTTTTTCACTGTCGCGTCCCATTGATTGCTCCTATGGTAAAGCAATTAAAGTTGCACTTATCAGATCGGGCATACAGCACGTCTGTTTCATTGAGTTCACAGCAGATTTTAGTGTCTACTTCAAGTGTCTGTGTTAAATGCGGCTGAATGTAAGGCCAAAATATTAAAAGCGTGGTACCGAGCAACCTTGCGCTGTGCCACACTGAGAGATGGTCATTACTTTAGCAGCCTGCCGAAGTACATTATCATCAAGGCAATGGAGGAAATCTGAGGCAGCCGATTGTGGTGTGGG
This sequence comes from Pelvicachromis taeniatus, assembly GCA_015108175.1. Lineage (NCBI taxonomy): Eukaryota > Metazoa > Chordata > Actinopteri > Cichliformes > Cichlidae > Pelvicachromis > Pelvicachromis taeniatus. Next base: position 113,982 of record VURO01012495.1, read on the forward strand.
AATAATGGTTAGGGAGCTCCAGTAGAATGCTACTGCCCTATCACACAGCTCTTCTTTTGTAAAATTTGACTTATGCAGTGACATGATTGAAATAATCATTCTTTACTGCAGTGGGATGAGGTTTTGGGTAAAATGCACCCAGTTACACTGTTAATTTTGAGTCCCCAGGGAAAGTTTTCATATGTAGGCATGGTATGACAATGAAATAAGGTCACCGCTTCAGCCTTATCCAGTTTATCCAGCTACATTAACAACCTTCAGTTGTATAGTGTGATCCCGACTATGACAGTCTGCCTTAGCACATCTATCTGCCTGATATAACTAATCAAAATACATATTATAGATAAAATCTTCCCTATATTGTGTATTATGAAGGACTCTATCACAGCAAACATTTTATTTCTTACAACACATTTTAATGCAACCATCAAACTGTATCGTTTATTGCCTTTTTCCCCTCCATGTGTATGTGTTTATAGCCGGTATCATTTTATTCCTATTGCTGTGCTTTCTTTAGTCAGAAAAATGCAGCAATGTGGACGATTGGTTCATTTTTTATGCTGCATCTGCCCTCATTCTGGTCAAAACTATACAGCTCCTTTTTAAAGAGGTTTTATAATTTTGTGTACCAAAAAGAAAGGTACATGCTGAACCTTCTGATTATGATGCTTCTGCATTTATTCAGTCATTAGGGTTTACCACCTGGCAAAGATGACTCATCAGAAGCAAAGGACGGGCAAAAGGGAAGATCAAAGCCACTCGACGGTTATATGCTCTGTGCACATGGTGTCCATTAGAGTGTACATTGAGCTGTTGAAACCTTATTCGCATTTAATCATGCAGCTTGGAGTGGCCCTTATCTCGTCTGATACATTTTTAAGACGGCAAACTTGCAGTGTTGAATCTCAATCCATCAGCAGCATGAAGAGGCCCTCAGCGCACAGCCATCTTAGGAATTTCTGTGATTGAGATCAGAGGGTCACAAACATGCTTCTCCATAACCAAGCCAGACCCTGTAAAGCAGGTATACTGTCCGCCTGAACGGTGTCTGTCTCCGCTGCGGTCGACTCGCGCTATCGATTTGCCACGTACAAAGAAACACAAGAAGCAATTCTCTTTGCTATTCCATTTTCATTATTGTTATTTTGTGCCAGATCACCTTTTTACAGTTCTTTAAATCTTGGCCTTGGTGATTGATCCAGTTTCTATTTCAACTAATAATAGCTCTGAGGATATTACAGATTGCTCTGTTTCGTAACAGCAGCAGCGAAAAACGGAGGCGAATCGGAGACTGTCAACATTGGAGCATCAGATCTTATGTGTCAGTTAATGTTGTACTTTGCATGAAAACATTTCAGCTGATTGTAACCTGCAGCTGCGCTTATTAACTCCAGAGGAATTTCTAATTGTAGCAAGTCTCCTTTTTTTGAGAGCAAAGCCTCCTCTCATTCCTAATTGACTTCCAGCGATGCTATTCCTAAGTTACTGGCACATGATACGAGGTCGTTTAACTCAAAAATGCAAAGAGTCACATTTACTGTGCTAATAATGACCAGAAGTTGAACAACATGCATGTCGTACGTCCTTTATGTGTATTTTTAAGAAGAGTAAAGGAAGAAGAGGCCGATTTCCACTGCTGCCTTATTCACATGGGTCGCCACAGCGTGTAGTCTTTTTGTTATTTATATTTTTGGCCATAGTAAACAATGATGACTATAACCAGAGAGAGATTACTATTATCTAGCAGAGAGCTGAAAATGTTATTTTCCACCTAAAACAAAGCACTACACCGTTTGTCTTTTATCTGCATGAGGCCAAGAGGGGTTTTATCTTCCAGTGTCTTTATCACTCGAAGGTGTCTGCTAAACCTGCAAAACTGTTCTCTCTGTTGTCACCCTGCCCTCCCTCTCTACCTCTATCTGCGGTTTGGCATGTGAAGACCTCCTGCCTGGTGGCGGCGAGGATCGATGCGGAGAGGAGATGTGCTCTCATATAGGGTCCTCCTTATCTCCCAGCTGTCTTCTCGGGGCTCTGCAGAGGGGTAGCTTCACAACAGGATGATCCATCATGCTGGCCTCACACACCTGAGCCATGTGTAACTCTTAACAGTTCTGGAAGTAGGACTCTGAACAGCTCAGGAAAACTGGACTTAGGCTTTGAAAAGGTTTTACTTCTCCAGAATGTATCACTTATTCAAGTGTGGCATGTGGTCACAGCAAAACAGAAACAGAGTTTTGCTGGTGATTGTTTTGTCGCAGTCAGAGTTGTGTGAAAAGATGGAAATAAATGACAACAAAGCTCTTTCTGAGACTTTTTCAGTGCACAGGAGAGCTGCATTAGATTTCTAGCAATAGTTATACAGAGAAACGATTCATAAGAAAAGATTCTTATGCCCTGATGCTCTATTAAATCCTTAGAAATCACTGATGGGAATTTTCTCTGGGTTATGCATCTTCAGTATTATGTACGCAATGGGGTTAACCAAAATAGCACTGTTATCTGCTTTAGACATGTTGGTCTCACTGGGATTTCAAACATACATAGAGGGAAATAACAATGATCTCTGATAATAGCACACCAAATGAGGCCTCTGTGAATAGAGGGTAATTATGAATGGTACCAGGTTGCTCTTGTGATGTGTGTCACAGCATGGCTGGATGCTGGCACAGTCCCAAAAGAATAGAGCTAATGTAAACATCACATTGCCTATTCTGCCTTCCCCATCCCTTTGTCTCTCTTTTTTTAATCCCAGCATACACAAACACAAGCATTCAAGTGCAAACAGGGCTATGCAATGATACCACGAAGCCCTGTGTAGCCAGAGAGGGGGAGCTTCACTTGCCTTTGATGTCTCCATCCAGGAGGGGAATTTGCTCATTAGCATTCTAACCAGAACCATTGCCCTTTTAGCACTAGGCTTTAACTAGACCACCCAAACAAATCGTTCTTCTCAGGTTGGACCTCCTTTCTGTGCTCCAGTCAAGCAGTGGGTCACTGACATGGCTTGTTGTGTGTGTCTTGGCTTTGGCTAATTCAGCCACGGCTGTGATCACTCTCTCAACCTGTCCCGAATGACATAAAAGCCCAGATTCTTTAAAACAGGGCTTACAGCATTCACAAACATTTGCATTTGAAGTAAACCCTAAAACAGTGTTGACGTGGTTCTCGACATTGCATGCGCTACTCGTTACGTAAGAGCCGCGGGCCTTTAGCACTCCTCCTCCTATCCTAAACACTGGTGTGAGTCATGGCAGGTATGAACACATTATAATAGATGAGAATAATTATGCTTGCTGTCGTGGTGTGTACGTCCTTTGTCCTCTTCTGCAACTAAAGATGGTATGGGGTGTAGACTCCTGAAGATATGACAAGGCAATTGCTTTTGCCACTCCTCAGATGTGAAATGACGTGAAAATGCCTGCATGACAACCGCGCTTTACAAACACAGTTAACAGATTGAAAACAAAATGTTCTGAGCTCTGGCCTTTAAATGAAATATGAGAAAAGATTGCTCATGGTAAAATTATCCGATCATAAGTACAGAGCATCATCAATACGGATGCACCAGCATTATGCTGTAAATGCAAGGCTGGCCATTATCGCAACACAACGGTTAAAAGAGACAAAACATGTGTTCAGTTTTAAGACATGTTTGAATAATCCTTTACCGAGATTCCTAAGTGCTCCACTGTGCTTATCTTTATCTCCATTCGTTATGCAAAGAGCTCTGTTTTCTTTTCCTGTCACCTCCAGGTGAACCATTATCCTCTGTCTGGCTCTTACCCGGGGCTTGTTTATTGAGTCGATTGGAGGGGACCGCGCAGGGCGCGCTGTGCGGTTGCAGGGGGAGGGGTATGGGTCGAGATATAGGATGGTGTTGGGTGACGGTTTGGGCGAGATGACTCTCTGTCCCTTACACAGCTCCCTGGAAGCCTCCAGACTAATCAGTCAAAGATGACGTATTATCCTCATAACTCAAAGATTACACACTATGCCTGACTGATGGTCCTCAGTTCACAGATGGTAGTAACAGCCATTAGCATAACTTATGAGAGAGATAGCGTATTTCCCCATGGAGTAACCTAAATAATGTAAAATGATAAATTGAATGCAAAGATTCCTCAGTCAGCGGGGCACCCTTGGGATTTACTTATCTCCTCATATTTAGAGAAGAGTTAGTTACACTCTGATCTAGGCCTGCCCTGTATTCGTGCTGTAATATTCCATGTTCCTTTTAAAGCGTGTTCAAAACAGCACTGATGTACTGTAACTGTATACTGTAACACCCAGCAATTCTCTCCCTTTATCTGTGTAATTCAGTGACAGCATCTCAGTAGGTTTGGGTAAGGACATGTGCCATGCAAGTATGGGAGTGCCCTCTCACACTGGTTTCAGCCAGTCAGGCTGATTTGAATAATTGAATTAAAAATATATAAATATATTTGAATTGGCCCCATTCTTGCATAAGCAAGGAAAGTCATTTTGTAAATTGCACTTACTTAGTGAAATTATAAAGCAACTTAACTCTACAAATCTCAAGTGTAGTGAACTTTTAAGTGCGTGTATGCATTAAAACTGCACTGTGTGCTATCACTGAAGTGTTGCCTTGCCTTTATTAAATGTGTAGCGCAGTGTAATGCAGGGGTTATATGCTATAAAGCCATAACAATCTGCTCATCTTACTGGAATGCGTTTCTTTTTCTTTCTTTCTTTCTTTCTTTTCTTTTTTTTTAAATCAAAAGTGCATTCAGCGTCTTGCGGGAAGATGATGAATTATCTGTGCCGTATACAACTGCGTCTTCACCTAAAGCGTCTCAGCGCGTCAGTCATCATGTTGAGTAATTATCGCGTGAGGAGCGTCTTCATGCCATCAGATCATTTATGACGGAGGTGATGTAATTTAGAGGGCGTTCCAGTGAAAGTAACGGGACAAGGTTATCTGGTGGACTCCAGTTTGTGATACCCAAAAAGCGGTGAAGATAACATTGCCGTGTGAAAGCTCTCGCATGCCATTTCTGTCTTCCCATGGCACCACAGAGAACAGTCACGATGAACAACCCCCCTCTCTTGCTCCTCATCCTCCAATCAGCGATGATGGATGGACTAATTGATGCAGAGTGATTGGGCCATTTATTTTATCCTACAACAGTGGGTTCCATATTTAGGATTAGTGCTGCATTATAATGGGAAGGGAAGAAGAAATGACCAGCGAGCGAATGAATCCTAGGGGGGTAAAGACGGACACTCTGAGGAACATTATAAAAAATGTAGGGACAAAAAGAGGAAGAGAGAAAACAGTCATGCAGCTGTTATGAGCAGCGTTAACAGGACTGGTTAGTTGTGTAATGCTAAGCTTATGAGGCATAAGGGAGTGTTCCAGAGAGTTTACCATGGGGTCAGTATTCACGAATAAGAGCGAGCGAGAGGGGCATATAGTTTCCTGGTATCCCTCGCTCAGCCTATGAATCATTCATGTCTGTCCCCATGTATAAATCAAGCTGCCCGCTGTTGCCTGCGGCAGTCACGTCATTAGCTCGTTGATGGCATCGCTTGATCTCTGGCACTGCAGTGCAGGTGAGGGAAGGGGTCTAACTTTAAACAGCACACATAGCAGAAGCATATCAAACTTTGTAGAGCGTTTGCTGGTGGCTGTGGTATAGTGCGCTTTATGGAGCCATAAAGAAGCATGTTTCTCATGCACGTTTTCTTGAAACCGCTCTCACATCTGCCGTTTTCGGTGTACAAAAATGATCTTTCGGCACTGTCATTTGAATGTGCTTTTTGAGAGCACAAGGTTACTACAAATCTGACTTTGTTGGCCATTGAGAGCATAGCAGAGAGAAAATTAGGTGTCTGTGATGGAGACTTGTAGCAGAGATTCTGTAAAACATGATCACCTATTTTCTATGTCGTTTTCAGGCTGATGCAGAGTCTCACGTGGCCTTTTGCCACTAAAGGGTCATCTGAGGTGGAGAGCTTTACTTCTCTAGAATCTCTTCCATCGCCTATTGAGCGAGAGGACTGAGAAACCCTGGAGCCTTATCGGTTTTAAATGCAAGCTCTGCCAGTCACAGAGCGCTGTTACACTTTGACTTACAATCACGGTGAAGTATAAAGTGCTTAAAATGCATATAAGCAGTCCTCGCTCTTTTGAACAGTTCTGGTACATACCTTTTGGCGTCCACCTTTCTTTGCTTTTGCACACATTTGAATGTTCCTACCTCTGAATCATTTTGTTGCAAATAAATATATGTGATATTACAGTCAAGGCCTCTTCTTCCCTCAGGGTTGCTGTTCTAAACATATTGGAACTGCTTGTTTTACTTCATGTTTCACCCTTGCAGCATCTCTTTCTCTGTGTGTTTTGTGCTCTCTCTTGCTGTCTCTGAAAGGAGAGATATTTTGCACTCCCACAACATGTAGATTTCAGCTTCTCTGTAATTCACTTGCTTTTGTACAACAATGGATATTCACCCACGTTTAAGAATTGTCCACCTTATTCTGTCGTCCCTCATTGAACACAACGTGAGAATACCACCACAGGGCTCAAGGAGCAGGCAAGAAAGTGTCAATTTGGTTCTCTTCCACACTGCATCACACATGACCTCCCCCCGTACCCCAAACCTCCTTTTGTTCACCAGCATTTCTGGGTCACTTGTTAAGATTTTAGACAACTCAGTGCATTGCCAACCACAGTGTCAGAGCACATTTGTATCCGGCACGGGCTTTGTTGTGGCTGTTTTGGGGGTGGATCCTGCACAAAGTTAAAGGTGCTGTCTGTTTTTGCATACGTGTGTGTGTGTGTGTGTGTGTATTACAAATATATGCCTCCCATTAACTGTGCACTGTCATGACAGTGGCTGTGAGTCTGAGTGGTACTGTGCAAACATTTGCTTGCATGATGGCATGTCTGCGTGCCTGCCTGAATTTAAACGCCACTGTGCTTGCGTGTGTGTGTGTGTGTGTGTGCGTGCGTGCGTGCGTGCGTGTGTGTGTGTGTGTGTGTGTGTGTGTGATCCTTACTCTGGCATAACTGGATGCTGAGCTGTCTTGTCAGTTGACTCAGTGGTCAGTTTTGGTCCTGCTGCCCCCAGCAACGCACTGTGGAGTGATGAGATCTGACAGACGGGAACAGTTCTTAGCAGGGCACTACCCCATCCCATGGTCCCACCAATCATGGCAAGGCTATTACAAGGACATCAAGAGCTTAGGCACACGCTCACGAGTGATTCAGCACTGGCTGACATACCAATATACCAATCATATGAAACCCTGTCATTTACCCAGGATTGCATCCTGGAGAAATATTTTGTTCCAATAACACAGGTGGGACAAAAGGCAAACGGATAGTTTGAAATATACATTGAGGTATTTAAAATAGAAAAAAAAAAAATCAACCAAATGCTGAGGCTCACTGTAATATTAAAAAAGGTATTTTAAAAAATGAGCTTGTGATGACTTTACTTTAAAATTTAACAATTAATGTTCTTAACATGTTGGTTTCATTCTTTATACTTCACTTTTACTCTGCCTTTAAGCAGAACCATTAACTTACCCTAGAAAAACCTCACTCTTACAGCCAGTCACAGTGAGCAAAATGTGACTGCTAAATAAATGCTTCATGTAGCACATACTAGACACATTATTTAATAAAGTCAGCATGCTACTGGTGTGGGCCTGAAGTGGTCTTTGGCATAATTCTCCTTCAGTTTCCAGTTGCTGTTATTAACACGAGGCCACACACTACTGGTGGGAGGGAACCAAATAGGTGTGGTAGCTCGTACAATTACGGATCTGCATTTTGTGATGTTAATGTGCCATGTACCATTCTGCTATGTTAACTGCTGTTAGCTGCTGGACCAATGCCGTATGCGCTGATCTAGCAAAACGCACACGTGCAAACTGCACGTAGTCGAGGTTTTGCATTTTGCAGCACAAATAAACATCCAGAGACCTGACTGCTCCTGACCATCTGAAGTGTACAGCTACGTTAGGGTGGTGTATGAATATAAATCCATACCCTGCATTGGTAAATAGTTTCTTTTAACTCACAGAGGGAGTATTTAGGTGAGCATATCTAAATTGCTGGCTGGTGGCTGATTAGTGGCTTTTTTTTTTACGCTATCTGTGCAGAAACTGACCGTCTACAGCCTTATGCCAACTAGTAACAAACTGTCAAGCTTTCTGCATCTCTCATGGGGCAGCCTAGTTAGCTGTGTCTGACAGGCTTCTTGCCTACAAGAAAGGTTTGAGTCCAGGGAGGGCAGAGCAAGCTCCAGAGGAAAACTGTCATCTTCTTTTCAGACCACAGGGAAGAGGAGGAGTTTCTCTCTCCGTTCTCTCTGTCTCTCTCTTTTTCACCCTCCCATCCTTCCCTCTGTATCAGCCTGTTCCCCTGGTGAAGATCTTCACTTTCCCACTGCCTGTTATGCTCCTCTTAGCCTGACTGTGCAGAATAAACAGATGGGTGTCAGAGGATGAAACACCAAGCTTCCCCGAGGAGCAGGGCACATCGTTTTTTTAACCCACTCACAGTTTTCTCCTGCAGGGCCGCAGCAGCCATCCCAGTATGCTAGCTGAGAGTGACACCAGGACAGGCAGTTAGACTGAGGTGAAAGACGCTCCATGTGTCCTTCTTAAGGGAAAGATGAGCGCTTATACCACAGGGATGATGCCCGCCACTCCACCTAATCCTCTTTTCCCAGACACTTCATTATCACCTGCATTCTGCAGCCACAGTATGTGTGTGTGCTGGCAGATCTCTGAGGAAAGCTAGAGAAGCTCACGTAAAAGTGGAGTGTGAAGAAGGAGCACTGAAAAAGCGAGAGAAAGATGAGGAGCACGGCGGCATGAAGAATGACAGTGGATACGCAGAGTAAAAGGTGTGGTGGAGGTGGGGAACAGATGTCAGACGTAGTGGGTGGTAGTTAGAGCTAAACAGTCGGTGTAACGTCTTCTAATTTTTCTCCATATATATAACAACATTTTCATTTTAGAAGCCAATAGCATGCCAAACTGTCCTCCCAACACATCACTTTATCAATTAAAGTGAATAAACCATTAGTGGATTTAGCTAAACAGCTAATTATGAGCATTTTTTGTCATGTTTAAAATTGAGAGATTTAACAAATTGAACGAAACGTACCGTTTTGTTTTTTTGTTTTTTACAATCACATGTAAAGATGTTAGATAGGACTCGATTTTTCAATGTACACAGACCAATTAATACCAGTATATTTGTTGTTTTCTGTGTCGGGCATGAGCAGAGATGTCTGCTGGGAAGAAGATTAATTTCTGAGTGGGAGAGTGCAGCAAAGCTATTTGAGCCCACTGAAACATGTTGGCTCTCTACTGTGAGACTCGCATTAGCACATGCCATAATTGATGGAGGAGCATACTTAGCAGTAATAATGGGCATGGGCTTTATAGGGGGTGGTATCAAGACATTATTTTCAGAAAGCTCTAATTAAGCTTTTTTACTGTGGCTTTGGTGCAGCAGCGACTGTCCAGTGTCATCGGGAATGCTTTCTCTGATAAACACGCCGCTTGCCAATCGGTTTGTCCTGGGCCTCCAATGTGCAGGGAAAATAAACAAGTTCATCAAACAGTGCGAGACAGCGCTCTTCTCCACTGACTCTAGTCCTGGCCCTGATGAAACAGCAATCAGCTCAGTGCCATTGGGAGCCATTGTGTTTACAGTCAGTGGGTGGATAGACTGCTGCTAGCTGGGAGAGATTAGACCTTTGAGACCAGCTGGGACATTCCCTCCACCACAGAACTCCACCTGTGAAATTGCAAACGAGACCACGTCCCTCCCCTCGACCTCCGTGGCTGACAGCACTGGCACTTTGCGAGGTTGGTCACTCAAACTAAACTGCGACACGGTGTACATGAGAGCGTGTGACTGTTTTGATGTTGGAGGCGCATGAAAGCAGACACAGCTGTAGGTCAAGATGTGGCTGGGAAGGGACACAGTAGACTTTGATGTCACTTCTCCAACCACTCACCTCCCTGGAACGTTTCTTCCTGACTCAGACTGAAGATTCACCGCAGCTTCTTCAAAATTCTCTGCCGCCGTCTTTAAAATAAGGCACGAACGTTATCGCGGAGTCGCCTTTTTTCGCGGGCCGCGTTTTTTCATAAAAAGGGTACACCTGAAGGAAATCTGGCAGGATAGAGGGTAGATGTGAGCCTCAGCTGACAGCCCCTGGAACGTGTTTCTCCCCCTTGGTGGGGCAGCGTAGAAAACCTCACCAAGCGTGACAATAACAGAATGCCAAAACATGGATCGGGCCAAATGAGCTGTGAACGCAAACAAAGTAGCGAATTTGTTCTGTGGCATTTGGGGTGGACATGTGTCCCCTCAGCATGTTAAATACTGCACCCAGTCTAACTGACAGACAGGCAGGCGGTGACAAATGAAGAATAATTAAGGAAAGAGGGAGGAAGAGACAGAAAATAAAGAGAGGCAAACAAAGCAGCAGTGATGAAGCCATGTCTCGCATGGTTATTGGTGAATATATATGTTCTTATTCTAGTTCTGCAGTGTTTCTGCAGCTATGCTGTTTCTTTGGATCCCACCAGAGATTTGTCATGCCTTATGGTAAATTTACTGAAGCATAAGCTGAAGCGCGGGAGTACTTGTTCTGTTTTGTCTTCCACTGAGAATTTCTTGGTCTGTATGTGACTTCATATTACCTCATGAATATTGAAATCCTGTAATTTGTGTCTGACTTACGTTCGGATGCGTACACTTCTTTGTGCTTTATGTGTTATTTGTGGAGCAGGCAGAAAAAAAATATGCACACACACAGACGCACACTGACTCTATAATCCTGAGTCTGGCTCAGTTGTTAAATGTTTTATTTACTGAGCCTTGATGAGATAAGAGCCGGGTGTTTTGGACCGTCTGTCTGAGGACATCAGCATGCCTCTCTGTGTGTGTACGCTTCTTTTAAGTGCTGATTGGTCATTTGGCATCCGTCCCTCAACACCAAAATGGACTCTTGGAGCAACTCATGAAGGCTATAAACATAAGCAGCCGATAGCGGGGCTACTCTGAAAGAGGGGGGAGAAAAAAAAATAATCTTGATAATACACATTTCTTTTGAATCGTTCTGCGGGGCTATTCAGCAAATGCATTTTAGACTTTTAAGTGTGTTGCTGATTAGCGAGGAGCTTAACGGTTTGCGGGGATGGATTGTTGCATATATTTCAGTGTTTCTCTCGCTCTCTCTTTCTACATGTAATACTGAGGCAGGCCAGTTAAGGAATCAAAAGAACCTAACTGCACGGAAAATGGATCTGTGCTGGGTGGCTTGTTAATTCCCTGGTGTGCCTCCTGAGGTGAATCGCTCTCGATGCGGACGTTGTCTTTGATCATTCACAAAGCATGTCGTAGCAAGGTCTGCACAGGCACCCAACAGATGGTCATTAAATCGTGTATTATATTTTACTGGAGCTTTTTTACATTCCTGCAAGATCTCTGGGCTTTTATTGCTGCTGTTTAAGATGGCCAGCGTGCTGATTGTAAACAAGCTGAGACTTTTTTTTGTGAGTATGCCAATAGACCTAACAACAATGTGCATGCAAACATTGCATAATTCTCGCTCAGCACTTCCTCTGCTTACAGAGGCATAAGCATTAGACAGGATTAGCCTTTACGTTTTTATTGATTACTGGATGTACTTCTTTTTAAAATCCAGTATGTATAAAAAATGTGTTTAAGGTGTAAATAGTCTAAAATGATTTGCAGCCTGCTCTGAAGAAGCTCACTGTTTTTAGATGCCATCAAACCTTAACAGAACCTTGCTCACCAGCTGAGTAATAATGGTGCCCTCTGAACTCCAGTCAGCTGTGCTTCAGCAGCTCGCCTTAGTGTCAGTAAGCATCACGGAGACAGTAATCCCTAATTACCTCTGTATGATTGGCTACTGACCAGAAATGGAAATCCACCTTAATGAAGTATGTCATCTAGCTGGCATTTAAATTGCTGACTTCCACCAGCTACCGCAGTAAAGCAAGAAACAAATGTTCAAATCTCTTTAAGGTGACTCTGGTCTGGGTCTGTGCAAACAATAGCAGAAAGCTTGAGAGCGCAACTGCGAAACTATAGGAGGCAATGGAAAAAAGAAAATGTTGATGAAGTTGTATGTAATGCAAGTTAATGTGCAAACTGAGCCAGTGGTTTTGTGGTTTAGAAAGGCTTCACCGGTTATTGGATCCAACTTTGTGCTGCCTTTTTTTGTTCATTGCGTTTCTTTTACACGCGATATGCTGTATGCCTCAGCATGCACTATAAGAATGTCATGCAAAAGCAGATATTAAAATTAAACGATTCGGTGTTGAAACTGTCTTGTTTTTGGCTTGCTGTAACCGGTTTATACCCATCTGTTTATGTTTTTGCACATCTACATTCAGATCCAAGTGTGACACCCTCCTTTAACCTGTTTGAGCTTGGATATATATTCATTTGCATCAAATGCAAATGTATTTTAGTTCAAACTGTTGCAAATGAACTCTTTTGAACACCCACGCAAATTCCTGCATAAACCCACGTTCTTTAGTCATTATTTTGTCATGTGAATTGTGCTGCACCATATAGACTTATAGTCAGATCTTTTCATATTAGCAGGCAAAACGAGGGACAAAGGCTATGTGTTATATTGGTATGGAGGCCAAAGTTCCTGACAGGGCAATTTGCTGTCTTTTCTTTTTGGTGAGGGGAGACAATAGACAGCTGTAGGCTCATTCGGGTACCCTGTGTGCTGCAGTGTGAAAGCAGCTTGGCTTTTTGCCCCTAGGGTCAGTGCAGGGATCTCAAACACCACGACTGATGAGCACTAATCGGGCCTCCTCGGCAAACACAAGCCTTTCTCTGTAACCTTCAAGCCGTGAAACACAATTTCCAGAGGCAGCGGGGAGTCCGGGGGACCACGAAGTCAACAAGCAAATTGGGGGAGTGGTTGCAGAGCACACACGGCACACAGTCAGCACATCTGTTTTCAATGCAGCAACCTGATAAGCCCTTGCTTTCAGAGGTAATCCAAATTTAAAATGTAACAGCATTTATTCGCCTATATTTCACATTTTAATATGGAAGATGTTTGTGAAAACCAACCTTGTTGTAAATAACTTTTTATGTTGTTTGACAATACTGATATAACATTTATTGATCGTACCAATTAGCAGTTTATAGAAGTGGTTGCTACATAGGACGAACGGTCTCATGAGATCCAGTGCACCAGACCTATAATGAATGATAAATCGAATTTTAGTTCCCCAATGTTTTTATATTTATAATTCATTCCTCTGCTGAAGCTGTGCTTGTGTTCGAGCTTTATTACAATACTTTGTCTTATACATTGACACGTCTGCTGGTCGTCTATGAAAATAAGAATAGACAGACTTAAGAAACTGTTACAAAAAAAGTCTTGTAAATAAAGTAATCTACAACACCCTAAAGGATCATTACATTGTGATTTGAAAACATGCACTAATAATTGCATGTTTATTGAGCTATTCCTTTGTGCATTATAACTGATACATATACTGTATGTTTTTGTGTGTGGGGGGTTTTGTATGGGTTTATACAGGTGTATCTATTGTCACCTCCTTTTGAGAAGCATTAATTTGAAATGTCTAAATTTTTACATATGAATGGTTAACAGCTTAGCGTTAACCTCCTTATTTGATAGCTGTCCGCACCACTACACGAGCAGCATTCCTTTCATCGCAGCTACGACTGGAGCTGATTAAAGAATTGAAATGGTCCATTTAACCCCTAACACAGGCAAGACCTACCTGTGTGATGGTACCATTACTTTGCAGTAATTCCTGCAGGCGGCAGCTTGAATTGATCCCCCCTCAGCCATCAGGAAGTTTTAGTGCTGCTATGTGTGTGCTCAAAGCCCAGTTTAATAAAGCTAGCTGGTCATGAGCAGTTAAACCAGAGGAGAACAATAAATAAACAGACTCGCTCTGTCCTCATCTACTCTACCACCACTTTCCTCTGCACCACTTTAGCCACATGGCGGATGTGCTGCATGCAGAGAGGTCAGCATCTGGGCACGGCTGCCTGGGGACCGGCACCCCTTAGTGGGGGTCAGTGTATTAGACCAGCACTTCTGGGTGAGGGTTTTATTTTGAAGCAGACATATATATATATATATATACATATACATATACATATACATATATATATATATATATATATATATATACACACACAAAATAGTATACTTTATGGGACATCAGTGTTTTTATTATGCATGAACATGATGATAGGGATGTGTTATGAGACTGCTGCCACAACACAGACCATCGGTGAGGCAGATTGATGTTGAGGGGCCTGGCCGATGGAGATAGAGTTTATCTGCTGCGGGCTGGGATATGAAATCTAATCACATGAGTGCCAGGTGAGGAAGAGCAGCCGCAGATGAACCACTAACGCACACCATCACACTTGTATTCAACAAATGGCAAGGAATTTCTCTCTGCTGGGTTGAGACAGGCGATAAGCTTCAGACAAGAACGCTCTCGCTTCACAGATCTGTCTTTCAGAGGAAGAGGAGCTGAATGAAAGAGGATGGCATTAGAGAGAGAAGAGGAAAAAAAAAGGTTAGCTATGGAAAATGTTAAAAAAAAAAACTCTGCCACGTACCACCGTGGCATATTTTTTGTTAATTATATTCTTCACAATATGATCTGCTTTTTCTGTTTTTATTCAACTGTAGTCAATAAAAGGTTTTAAAAAATCAGAACACTGTGTAAGATAACAGAGAGTTAAAAGAAATCAACAAGTTTACATTAATAATGGATTTCTGTTGTTCTCAATACATCCTCCCAACCCATATGAAGCCCTTTTTACAAAAGCATTGAACCAAGCTTTACTTAGAGCCCCAGGCTTCTGCGCCTAGGTGGTTTGTGTTGCACTCTTTACCTGCACTTCAGCTGTATTGATGCCACAGGTATGATTTTTGTGCTGTTTAAAGCTGCACACAGAGAATGATTTGTTGTACATGCATCGCGTTGAAGCTGAATCTGAGTGCCTAGGTAACCCTATAATATATTTACTACCCTGTGACACACAGGCTTCTCACATGACATAACATTGCTTGAGAATTGTCCACCATGTTGGATGTGATACCAATTGCCAGGGAAAAAGGTATATCCTCTGATTGGCTGGCTTCCTCCCACAGTCCAAAGACATACCCTGAAAAGGATAAGCGGAAACAAATGGATGGATGGATTGGTGTTTGCCAGGACGCTTTTGAGCGAAATTCATTGCTGCGTGCAAGAAATGTATTTCAGTGTTTGCTATTATCCTGTCCAAGCTACACTTTGGACAGTGTTTCCGGAATGCAGTAGCTAGCGAGCTGATTGGAGACCAAAACAGCCAATCAGAATTTTTGCATCCAAGTCTGAGGATGGATGGATGGATGGAAGTCTTTGATTGGTTGGTTTTGTGGCACATTTATAACGGTGTACACAAAGAGTTGAGCATGCAGGGTGCAGAGATGTTGAGAGCGGGAGCGAGGTCCGCAGATGTCTGTCGGCACACAGAGCAGAGATCTGAGCAAGAGCAAATGCCAACAACCGAGCGAGAGGGGCTGTTATTGTGTGTGTGTATATGGATAATAGCAAACACTGAAATACATTTCTTGCACCCAGCAATGAATTTTCTTCACTCAAAATATTTTTCTCCTCAAAATGCAACATTTGTACGTGCGAAAATTGTCTACGTGCTCTCATAATAGAGGCACAAAAACAACGTCATAGTTGATGAATGTTACTAAGTTTTGATGTTGTTTGTTCGTCATGTTGCTGCAAATATCTTTTTGCTTGGATGCAGAGTAAGCTCTCCATAGTTTGAACCACTATTACATCATCTTTAAAAAAATAACCTGTATGGGTTTTTTTGTATTCTTTTTTATCTCCTGCATTCTTTGCTACATCTTTATATTAGATCACTTTGGTATCTTAACTTAGACACTCTTAAATTACAGCTGACTATAGCCCATAGTCCCACATAAGACATAAAACATTCTTCTGTCTAAATGAATTGCTTGGATTTATGACATAAGGGGATATGAGCACCATACGTATACAAGTTTATGTTCTGCCATGAATATGCTTTCCTGTGTGTCTATGTTTTTATAAATCCATCCATCCATTTATTTTCTTCCACTTATCCAATTCAGGGTCGCAGTGGAGATGAAGCCTCTCCCAAGCTATCATAGGGCAAGAGGTTTGGTACAGCCTGGACAGTTTGCCAGTCGTGGCGCTAACACATAGAGACAGATGACCATTTACAGCCAACTTAGAATCACCAGTTAAGCTAACAAGCATTTCTTTGCACTGTGGGAGGAACACACAATAGCCTGAGCCAGTCCGTGGATTCGAGCTCAGGACCTACCATCTTTTAAATTTGACAAAATGTGGTTTTCCTTTGAAGACTTCACTTCTTGTTGCTAACGGCCATGTTGTGCAGGTAACACACCACCACATGTCTCGAGTGGTACACATGGAGCTACCTGCTGCTGTAGTGAAGCATCACCAGCATGTGCCGAGTTTTAAATCTGTACTGAGATTTTTACTGACTTTCATGTACCAAATGTTGTAAATAAGGCATATGTGGATATATGTTGTAAATGAAATAAACTCAATGTCAATATCAGGAGAATCAGGAAGGAAGGACTAGTTTTCTCTGTTATCTTTTCTCACATGAAGCACAGGAGGTGCAGTGCACTCTTCCTTGCTATTAGGAGCGTATGTGAATAGTCAGCTAGATGATTAAGCTCTTTGCCCTTGCTAGTCCACCTGAAACGCTCGTAGGCGTAGGTTGAACAAATTATTCATATTTTAATAATGCACAACTCAAAGGATGTTATGTAGCCACCTGCCCTTGGTTGGGGCAGCGGCTCAGGCAGACGGCGGCACACACTATCTCTATCTATCTCTACGTCTCAGCAATTCTTGCCTGGAAAACAGTTTTATGCATGTTGTGTCTCAGTGAATTGGCATAGAAGCACTTGATCAGGGCCGTGCTTAACTACATGCTACGCAATCGGCTTGAGGTTAACCTGCAAGGAAGCTGGTGATAGCACTGCTAGCATTAGTCATTCTCTTTAGATAAATCTGACGTTATGTTTGGAATATTTAGCAAAACTGGAAATATGACGCATTTCAGACGTATTTTAAATACGATTTGATTATTTTAAATGTGGTTAATTGTTTTAAATGGCTCTTAAATACACACACTCATGTTTAACCTCATCCATTGGCTTGGCCTCAGTCGGGAGTCTTTTTTTCCCCCTTAATTGACTAATAAACGATGTTAGCAACAGTAATTGCTATAGTTACAAAAGGCTGAATCATGTGAGATGATGCATTCGTTGTAAATGCTGTCATCATCATTATTAATATTATGGATGTTTACACATGGGGGAACCAGGTTAAAAAAATGTTCAATGCCAGAAATTCCACGTGGCGGAGGTGTGGTCTCTGGCCTGCTGCAGAGGAGGGGTGGCACAGTGAACTCGTAGGGGCGGCACAGAGGCGTGGTTGAAACACAGGTGTACTGGGTCAGGTCGAATGACACTGCTATCTTTTTGGGTTTATTCCGAGTGACGGCGGAGCAGGAGGACGTGTGCATGGCAGCAGAGCACCGAAACAACAGTATCTGCTGCCCATAGACAATAAAAGATACCTGAACAAACGGACAGCTGTGTGTGTGCGTGTGGTCCTTGCCACACTCCACTTTGCCGTGTGACTATTAGGGCCCCAGAAATGTTATGAAACAAATTCTCAGTGAACGGCAAGATAATCATTTTGACAGGACTTTTAGATGGAACGGGCAAAGAGAGAAAAGTACAAATCTGAGGGAGATAATCAGCAAATGGGAGATGTCCTCTTCGCCTTTAATTTCTCCCTCAGTCTGAGACCGGTAATGGGTGCGCAGTGTTTATCCTTTATGAAATCCATGTCACAGATGTCACAAAAATATAAATATTTAATATTTCGATGTTTTAAAATGCCATCTCAAGCTAAAAGGGGAGTTTCACTCTCTGAGTTGCAATGTATTATCCTCCATGTGCAGTCTTCTGCCCAGTTTTTCATCTCCTGGTTAAAAGAAACTTATAATGCTATTGTGAATCTCTAGAGACCAAAAGGTTCAACACTCGAAAAGTAATATATTTGTCAGGACACGTTCAGTACGCTTTGCTGTATATTAGCTGTTAAATCCCACTTGCCCTAAGTTCATGATATGTAGCTTCTGCAAAATGAGTGTTGGAGGGTGTGATGGTGATGATGACCTCTTCACCTGGTCACTGATAAAGCCATCAGATCTCTTTATGAAAGGGCAGCCGGATACTTCTTTTATTTCCTTTACTCGCCCAGCATACCTACCCATCAACAACCATGTACTCATCCTTCACGCTTCTCTTGAACTGACGACCCCAGAACTAGGATGCAGTACCATCCGTTTGCCAACACGGAGATTGTTTTTCAGCCATTGAAATTTTACCCCGCAAGATCAATGTTGCAGCTGGCCCGAGAGATCCCACAGAGGACTAGAGGGGGGGGGGGGGGGGGGGGAGGGGGGGTTTTTCCCCCCCCCCCT
>VURO01012495.1:132626-143091 GCA_015108175.1 Pelvicachromis taeniatus
CCAGAGAAGGGGGGGGGGGGCGGGGCGGGAGGGGCGGCGGGGGGGGGGGGGGGGGGGGGGGGGGGGGGGAGAGGTCAGGGTTTTCTCCCAGACTCCCTGTGGTGTGTTTAGGGTAAGATCAGGCACTCTGAAATCAGTCTTTTTTCTGACAGCTGAGGTTTAGTCTTCAACCGGGGCCTGACAAGACCAGCTGGTCTGGCTGATATTCTTAATATCTTTTTACCAACTGGCTTTCAGCCACTGATGAAACTTTCAACAACTCAGATAACATCTTACTTTGATAAGTTATTTAAAACATGTTTTTTTTTTCTCTCGCTCGGGCCGGGTAATTCCTAAACTGCAACATTTCCGTGTTCCTCTTCTTATCTCAATAACTATATTGAGAGGAGATGAAATTGCAGATGAAATTGTGGTTTTACTGCTCTGTGTTACATGATTATGAAATAAAATTTGTTTTATTTTACTTGTTCAAAATTAGATGGATGCAGAGTGATTTTATGCTTTCAGCTTAGTAATGGTATTATGCAAAATACCATTACCCTCAAAAGGACACTCCAACGTGGGGAAGCGGGTCAAGCGCTTATTTTAAAAAGGGGTTATCTGTGGAGTTGGGAAAAAAAAAAAACACAACACAAACACCCATGTCTTCCTTACTCTTAGCTTCGAGAGCCATTCAGCAGAGAGACATTTTAGCTGGAATGATGTTGAGCAAAGGTTTCCTGTAACTAATGGTCATTGTTAGTTTGGTTTAAGAAGCACACTAGACTGAGACATCTAGAGCTCCCATACAATATTTTTCTTTCTTTTTTTCTTTCACTCCCTTCCCTTTACTCAGTCTCGCACTCTCAGCTTGTAAAGGTGCTGTTGAGATTCTGGTGAATATGCCATAATGGAAGCTCTTTGTTTGCTCAGGTGCCGATCCTTCACAATGGGCGGATAATGGAAGAACACTTTAGAGACAGATGTTCCCTCTTCATCACACTCATCAGTGTGACCCTCTTCGAAAGGAAAGGGAGGGAAACGAAAGAAAAAAATCATATTAGACAGCTACGCTGTCCTCTCTCCTTTTGCAGTAATATTAGCTGTTTACATGTGGAAAGCTTAATCCGACATTGCTGTTCGCATGTTCTGAAGTACCAGAGGACCTCAGTAAGACAAGAGCGCCTGCTAATCATGTTGACCCCCAATAATTTGCTTAATTCAGTTCAGCTGTGGAGCTGTAAATGAAAGTTATCCCGTTAGCTCAGTGAGCGTTCATTAAAACAAGCATAAACAGACAGAGCAATACAGAAAAAGCAAACAGAGGCATATTTTAGGTTGCCGCATGGCACACTTTTTCCAGAGTGTTTATTAGTTATGGGTCACCTTGAAGGTTGAGGAGTGGATGGAGGGCAATCAATAGCAAAGCCAATAAGGAAGCAAGAGGCTAAGGTTAAGAGAGTAATCCTTGATGGTAAAGCAGGAAATCTATAAAAAGAATGATTTCTCCACTCCTGCAGGGCAGAAGATGCTGTTTATTAGAACAAGGTTGAGGCCAGAAACACGGAGTAACACCAAGTGGAAAAAAACTGACCTACTATATATCTATATATGTATAACTCTCCATCCTAATCTAATCTAATCAAATCTACAAAAATCTGTTCATCACTGACGAATATTTTTTCTAGGATTAAATTCTTTTTTAAAAAATTGTATTGTGATTTGTGTCCTGTTAATTACATTTTAAGCAGTTTGACCCAGTCTCAAATTTCACAACTTTTCTTGATTTCGCAGAACTTCACTCAATCCACCGTGCTATATTGTGATTACAGACTTGAGGATCCTGCCAGAAAAGTTGTTAGAGCTGGCAGTTTTAAGATAACTTTGCTACAATAGGTAAATAGCAGAGGTGGGACCAAGTCATGGTTTTGCAAGTCTCAAATAAGTCTCAAGTCTTTATCCTCAAGTCACGAGTCAACTCTCAAGTCAAGTCCCAAGTCCGAAATTTAGAATTTCAAGTCCTTTCAAGTCTTTTTTTTTGAAAAAAGCAATTTCATGGTAACATAATAACAATGGTAAAATATCAAGTCTTTTCAAGTAAACAGGTTCAAGTCCAATTCAAGTCCCAAGTCATTGGTGTAAAAGTCCAAGTCCCGTCACAAGTCTTATAAAATTTTTTCAAGTCAAGTCTAAAGTCATTAAATTAATGCCTCGAGTCACGTGACATCTTGCACATGAACCTATTGATATTAAATGACAGCAAATGTCCTTTCACCAAGTGTTACTTAATCCCTCACTGAGGTTTCAATCATAATTAACGCAAAGCTGGAGAGAACAAAATTATGTCGCTTGTGTCATTACATCAGACAGACATACCGACTACTCCTCAGGTTTTTTTTTCTTCCCAGGGACAATGCACAGTGATCAGCACCACTTAAATAAAACCTAAAACATCAGCGTGTTGTCCTTAGGCTACCGTTTCTTTTTAAAAAACTCAAAGCAGCTCTGGATTCTGCTCACGGATTGGTATTTCTTGACGCGTTTCTTGATGCAGCACTTCTCTGACACATGTCGTCTTACCTGCTTTAAACCAAGTATCACAGACTCTTTCTATTTTACAGACAAAACTAAGCATTTGTTTATGCCTCTCAGCAGTAATCTATAATCAGCTACTGTGTTTTTTTTTTTACAAATTAATAAATTAATGTTAACTAATGAGTATTGGGTCACAAGCTATTTTATTAGTATTATAGTATAAATATTTCTATAAACACTTTATCTATTCCAACTCTTTCCACCTGAGAATTGATAAATGATTGCTGTAAAACATTTTTTTTTTCATTAATAATACAGTTTTTGACTCACAGTTATGTTTTCATGCCAAAAAGTTCTTTTTCGCAGCGCTCATTTTTGCTGCTATTTTTCCAGCTAATTGAAAAAAGTGAAGTGCAACCTCACAGACACAATCCTGCTCGTCTTACCTAGAGACAGCTGCCCGCCATGCTAGCCTGCTACTAGTTTTAATCCTCTAATAAATCTTGGACACTTTAGTTTACGGGCTCGCTGTTTTGCGACGGCATAAGGACACGTTTTATTGAAATATAGCATCTTTTGGCTTTACCTTTTCTAGCTAAGTGGTGATGTGTCATATGAAAAACTGTTCTGAAGTGTCTTGTCCAGAAGCAAGGTCTATTCTTTATTTATAGCAGGGTTGTTATTATACTCGGTTTAATTGAGCAGCAAGAGTGAGATGCTAATGTTTTTTTCAGCAGCATATGTTAAGTGTCTCAGTATTTGAAGCCTGACCTGTCAGTGAAAGCAACAGGGCAACATTTTCCTTGGTAAATAATTAACATTGCAATTCTGCATATTGATACAGGCAATTTGTTCCCTCATCTAAGCACCCAGGTTCCTTCTGTTGGAGAAACACATGGCATACTCTATATCCATAATGGCCACAGCAACAGCTTGTTAGGGTAATCGCTGAGCCAGTTTTTCTTCTGTTATTATACGATATGCGCGGACTATCTGTGACAAGCACTTGCTGCAGATCTCATTATTTTAAAATATTTTTCACTCTATATTTGCTGGCCACTATTGATGTGGAATAGCCACAGGATGACCATTCAAATACACAGCTCTGCTCAGATAATCAAAACGCTACCAAAGAATGCCTTATCAACACATTCACACTAGACGCAGGGTAGAGGTCTTCATGTCCAAAGTGACATATGTTCGCATATTTTCTTTTTTTGCCACAGTGGCAGTCTGAAAATGAGCCGTGACGTTGACATATTGCGTAACTGAAAGAAATCATAAGATAAAGCAAGTGTGTCGGCATCGATTTCACTTCTTAGAATGGTAATTAACAACTTTGAAATCAGCTGCAGCGCAAAAAAAATTCTTCTGTCGTTGTCAAAGGAGGCTGACATTTTCCAGACGAGCTTTGTCTCTCTGTCAGAAAAAAAAAAAGTGCTGTTTTTCTCGCCAGTTGTATGTGTTTTCCATTTTACTCCCAGCGTAGTGTTTTGTTCAGTGAGTTGAGTGGCTAGTCTGTAGCCGACTGTCAGCTCGTGTCAGTCGCAGCGTCAGTAAAAGGCTGGGTGTCTTTTCGTGCTCCAGTCAGCTCACTGTCTGCGATGGTTGCTTCCACTCCACAAAGCCTAAGCTCTCAAACATCCCATTAGCACCTGCTAAGTCAAGCTGAAACTTTTTAAAGCCAGCCTGACTTTGTGCATGTAATTACTCTCTCACCCAAAGACCTCTCATTCCCCGTGAAGGCAATTGGCTGGGTCATAGAAGATTACAGATTTAAGTTTAACTCTTTCTTATTAGAACAGTCATTTCAATGAAATAAGAAACCCCAAAAGACAAGCTGTAATTTTAATCATAAACTGCATGTAAAACATGGCAACGCCACTATAATGCCAACCACTGTTTTTCCAGATCAGTATTAGTGTTTTTGGGCACTACCATGTTAGTATTCTGTAGCCAAATATTGTACGTATTTTTGTCTGTACCTGTTCCAATGCACAAATAGTCATATCTGCAGATCAGCATCATATAATTAACATATAATCAGCACAAACACTGTGGAAAGGTCAGTGGCTACAGTTAGTGGAGGCTAAAACCTAGAAAACGCCCATTGGCTACAGCTGCCTTTCTTGAAGCTGCTGGCGATCAAAGTGGTCAAAGCATGGATGCAGCAAATATGATGACTTATGAAGCTGACTTTTTTGGAAACTGGACGTGACGAGCGAGGGATAGATCTAAGTGTGAAGCCACTAATAAAGACCAGAACATAAAGAGCAAACTTCATGTTTTATTCAGTAAAATTTGAAAATAGTAATCGAACCCATGAAGTCATTAGAAAGGCATTTGCTGTGCTCCCAAAGGAAGTGAGCCAAGTGTGATTTTCCCCTATGCTTCTATACAACTGGAAGTCTTTTGGCGACTGCGTTTACTTCCTCTTTCAAACAGGGAGCTACGTCCATCTTCTGTACGCAGCCTATGTTTTTGCGGACAGCCTCAAGTAGCCACAAGAGGAACTGCAATTTGGTATTCTCCACTGATTTTATTTTCCGTGGGTTGGCACTTTATTGTTTTATCATCACCCCATTTCGACCTGACTATTGAGCGACGCTATTTGAGTGCTTGTTCAAACTGTGCGTGCTCGTCATTGGTCAACTGGAGGAATAAGGGACGTTAGCAATTAGCACAGTAGTTTCAAATAAGGCATATACTTGAGCATTTTGCCTTTAGACTACAAGCCTCTGAGTTTGTCAGGACGCCCACCAGTCTTGTTTCAATTGTATCATCTCATTTTTGAATGCTATTGAAAAAATGCTTGCCAGATGCTAGCAGTCTTTTGACACATGATTTCAAGTGATGTTAAATGGGCTCATAAGGATGATGTGTCCAGGGGTCAAGCAGGCTTGTCCTCATCAACCTTTGACACCAGGGTTTCTCATGAGGTTGTGCTCCAGGCACAGCTCTATTGGTAAGGGTCATTGAAAGGGTCGTCCTCGCCCTCTTTAGTTCTATCCAATTAAAGCATCAGCAGCTGAATCGGTGCCTGGTGTTCATTGGAACATTAATTGTGCTCATTGATTGGCACGTAGTTCAATTAAGTGTCCTCTGAGCGCCACACAATGACATGGTTGTTTCTCATCTCAACCGACAGTCGTTTTGTTGTTTGCGTTCACGTAAAGACTTGTAACATGGATACTTGGAAGGAAAGCTGCACACTAAATCAGGTGGGCGTCTAAACATATGAGAGCACACTCAGGTTCACTGTGTGCCTTTAGCTGACTGCTGGATCCTTTACTCTGGCTGTGATACTTTCCTCATTGCAGGTGAGGGGTTGTCTGACATTACTCTGGAGTGATTGCCAATCATCCACTCAATTTACAGGCTATGTGGAAGGCACAACCTGTTATTTGTACCTTACAATGGAGACACTGTTATTTATTTTATTTTTTTTTCCCCAACTGGAAACACAATCAGTATTTCCGTGTGTGTGTGTGATCGATCTTTGTTTTTTTTTCTTTTTCTTTTTTTTTCTTTTGAAAAAACAAAAAACGCTGACTGCTAGACTTCTTTTTTTCCACATATACCATCATTTATCAGAAATGGTCAATAAGATGTATGAATTAAACAGTTAATTAATCATTGGGCTAAGATGGTTGGACGAACTGCACTAATCACAGTATGTGATAAACACTGTGACTTGAGTGTCTCTTGTCAGGGAGATGGGTCTCAGATTGTTTTGATTTACACTTCTGAATCTCATAAAAATGCACAATTATGTATTTTAGAGTAGCCTGTGCACTCATGCTTTTAAATGCAACTTCACAGAGACTGTTCTGTCTCAGAACTGGGACAACACTCCCACCCGTTTGAAAATCTAATTAAACAAAACTAGTTTTTATCTGTTCTAAATGACTTCAGAGAACCCATTCATTATGCCTGCCCTCCAGTCGTGTCACAAATACACTCCAGTATTACAGTTATTTAATAAATAGGTTACTAAATGTTTCTCCCTTTTTTTGCTTTGTTGTTGTCTTGCACTCAGTGAGGTGTTTCAGCCTTTAAAAGCTCACAGGAAGTGAAGACCCTTCCCCCCTTGGTATCACCATTTTTATTGAACTTTTTGATGTAGCTTGTTGTAATGCTACCAATCCAATAACACACTTCACCTTAACCACCAGATATAATGAAAGTATAACCAAGTGATCAATGAAGGGATTTAGACTTTGCCTCACATTTTCCCCCCTGCTGCCGTGCAACCATGGCAACAAGGCAAGGATAAATCTTCTATTTAGTGAAATGACACAAGAATCACCCTTAGATTTGATCATCTGCTTTGCGCCATTCCTCCATTTCCCCCTCTACCAATCTTCAGCAGAAATGATCTGAGAGAAATGAATTGCTTGCCTCGTACCTGGTTTTACTAAAGCAATGTGAGTGGAAATGGAAATGATTACCATTTAGCCTGTAACCATGATGCCTGGCTTGTCTTTGGCTCTGCTGAGATGAGGACAGATATGCTCACAATTTGTCGGGATAAAAATACTACAGTCTAGTGTAGTGTTTTAATGTTGTTCATATGCTTTGCATTTTATTTAAGTGGCAGACGTGCATAATGGCCAGCGGTGGAATGAATGGCATGATCAAAACAATAAATATATTGTTTTGATCTCTCTGAGCATTTATTCTTGAATAGTCTAAATGTTTTTCTAGATGTAAAATATTTGCAAAACTTTGCCAACCTGTCTGAGAGTGATGTCACTGCCGATTTTTCCTAGTCCAGGTTGCCAGCCCTATTTTCACTCTGGTATGAACAAACTGAAGGTAGCTGATGACAACAAAGCAAAGAGTGGAATACACAAACTATCAGTTTCGTTTCTGTAACATGTCATCAGGAAGTAATAACTGTGAAAGACAAGGCAAGCTGCAAAAAGGCAAGGTGGTCTTAGGACCAGTAATCTCTGCACTAGTATATAGTGTTTGTAGCAAAGTTTAGCTGACACAGGAGTGGTGGGACACATAAACATATGTACATGTGTACTAAAGAGTCATTGGAGGAAAACCTTACCTTCCACCTCATTAGAAATTTATTAAGTACTCAAAGGAACATGTGGATAAGAGACACAAGAGGAGTGGACCCTTGGTGTTTGAAAGAAAAAAAAAACTACACAGAAAATAATTCAGCTTAGTATTAGTCAGTTCTGTTTGCAGATGTTACACAGTCGGATAAGAAAGTGAGACTGAGAACCGGACTTCTACAATGATCCAGAGGATACCTCAAAATCCACCATGAGCCCTTTGTAAAGGTGCAAGCTGTAGCTTCTGGATTGACCATCAGTGTCATTAAAATCTGTGAGTAGTTTTTGACTTGTGTACACAATACAGTCATAAAATACAAATTAGATTATACACACAAACACACACATGAACTTTCTTTTTCCTGATTAAAAGCATGGTATCTTAAATTACTAAATTAGATATTATCTGCACTGATAACCAAACTCTCGAATATTTAGCTTATGTTGCAGGAAAAGAGAAACTCCTTTCCAGATTGAGATGAGTTGGTATATTGGTGTTTCTGTCCTCGATCATGCTGCCTGCTCCAGGGATTCCCATCTAATTAGAGTGACGGCGATGAGATGGCCACGGCGCCTAACAGAGACTGATGGCTACTCAGGAAAAAAGATGATTTCTAACAATGACTTCTAACAGTCAGGTTGTGCTGCAGTGCCGCTGCACAGGCCACACACTGTTGATTGATTTGCATTGCAGATTGGAGAGACTTGGAGAGGACCTGGCTAGCTTTCCACGCTGTCGCTGTCTTAAACCCAGCATAATCCCTGGCTAGCGGCCCAGTATGCTTCTCACCCTTTCATTAATATGGGAGTGCCAGTACACCTGGCCACTAGACAAACATTTGAGGCAGCCTTAAATGAAATACATCAGTCATGCCAGCTCACTGCTAAATAGACTGCTGACCACAAAGTAAAAATGATTCTGCTTTGCCTGGCTTTTAGCTTTCACAATAATCATATTATGTTATAACTTGCACAGAGTTCTTCTTGGAAATGCATGTAATATTATTAATGCTGTTGCTGGCTTTATATAATTCTACAAAACATATATGTCTATATATAAACCCTTAAAAAAATCCCCCAAAGCTTTGGGCATAAATATTTAATAGCTTGGAGTTTGTTTTTAACCAATTCTACAGAGTAAAGACAACCATAGTGTGTTGCTTTTATTTTCTCTTGCTTCATCGAAGTTTTCTGGTGCTGCCACTACAACCTATTATTCACACAGACTAATTACACTTATAGCTGACTGCACATTATGTGTGGTCTAAGGTTTATTTATTCTCTGCCCAACCAGGAATCATAACTGATGTTTGAGCCCAAGATGTTGCAATAAGTGATTATTTTGCAGACAGTAGCTAATAAACCAAGGGTTTCTCTGTAAGTAGCCTAATGTAGTATTTTTCAGAATAGCAGGTTCAAAGTGCCTGTAGTTTGGCTGTTAGCCAAAATTCAAAAGTGTAAAGAACTGTAGTACATCTTTTACTTAAAACGAGACGGAGAAAAAAAAGAGCCATGGCTGTTGGTCAGTGTGTGTGTGTGCCTGCTCCACCAGCACTGCCAGTTTGATGGTGTTTACTAAGGCTGTGCCACATCTGTGCTCTCACCAGGTTTTTGTTTGTCCCCTTCTCGTTGGCCAAATCCACAGTTTTAATGGTGCATCGACTGACATCGCACACCGGAAAGGTTCATTTTCTATGTCACAAAGAATAGCAGAGTATATTTACAGGCGCAGAGCACATTGCATTTTTTACAGTTGCAAATGGAGAAAGAAACCAGTTTTTCCTTGTTGCTTGTATGTATGACATACAGTAGCATTTGCTGGCATAAAGGCAGTAAGTTAAAAGACAGTGACTCATTGCAAAGCTTCCTGTCCGCTCAGCCATTATAGAAGTTGTTTAATTTTAGCCACTGCTATTGGCCCATCTCACATAACACAAACAGCTAGCATGCATCAACTTTAAATCTTTTGATACAAAACATAAATGGGGAACTAAATTTTGAGATAATTTATCAGTCATCCCATTACATGGTTTGTCCAGAAGCGCTGCTCTGACTTTTTTAAGCACATGCTTAGCACTGTCTGCTGCATATGTAGCGGAAATGTTATCACAGCTATGGAGATGGTGGTCTAGACAAGCTGTGTCTTCCGGCTCAGTTATTTTGCCTGAAAAGAAACAGTAACAACATTAGTATCTCATTTCAGTATAAATATTATATACTCCATGTATACAGTACAGTATCTCTGATCATCATGATTAATTTTGTGTGCAAAAGCTCATTCTTATTCCAGGGCTTTATAGATTCATGAGAATTGAAGGCATTAACAAAATAAACAATAAGAAGAACAGAAAGTAAGTTACTTAAGGTCTGTTTATAAGAATGTAGTAATTAGCACAGGGCTATAGACTCAGTCCCTAACAGACTCAGTCCTTAACAAGTTATGCTTTTCAGTCTTGATGCCATGCTCCTTTTCGGTGCACCTGTTTTTAAGCAAGGCCAACATATGGCTGTTAGCAGAGCTGTGAAGTGCAGCTGTAAACAAACTGCAACTGTGAACGTGTTTTTCCAAACTTTTATGCACAAATCATTTTTTGATTAAAAGAAAAAAAAAAGTCTGTAAGCCTTGAGAAACACCTTATCTTTGCGTCATCTAGTTTCCTGTCGTAGTGTATAGAGTCCGGCACAGAAGCATCATGATCAGAAGTGATGCAAAAATGAGTGTCATTAGTGAAAACAAAACTTCCAGAAGGCTTCTCTCTCTCTCTCTCTCTCTCTCTCTCTCTCTCTCTCTTCTGTAACGGAAATGTGAAAATCTGTTACCATCTATTTACACAGAAATTCACAATAATTTCTTGTCATGAACAGCTGTATGTCTGGTG
>VURO01012497.1:16391-29033 GCA_015108175.1 Pelvicachromis taeniatus
CACATTACATAAAACTTATAAAACCTTTAGACAACTAAGAATGATCTAAATACATTTTCTTTTTGACAAATCAAATACTATGCTGCATAACTCTTTAATATAAAGTGATTAATAGGTACTATTAAGTGCATTGTTAGCTTTAGGTTAAACCATGCAGACATCCAGATCTTCGTGCATGGATTGTGTTGTACTAAGTTGTCAGGGTAGTTTTTTGTTTTTATCTGGAGTACCCATGTGGGTTACTTTCTAATTAGTTAAAATACAGTACAAAGATTTTTAAAGTTCTTTTTCTTTCTTTGAGTTTGGGCACAAAAACAATTTGATTAGGTTTAAAGTAGATGATTTTCACTGTCATTATTCAAAGTTTTAACAAGGTTTTGGAGTAATCATAAGTGCTGCTTCTGACTGAATTTACTTTACATTTTCAAGTCTAATGAGCAAAAAATCTAAATCATGGACATGAAACACTTTAAATCATGACTAACAACATCCTAGTTACTGTAGGTATTTCTTATTGCTTGAATATCTTGCTATGCAGTTTTGTCATGAACCTCAAACTTCTGCATACACTAAACTCCAAGTTCTGTATCAGACTGATGGACTTTTATGTGGAGATTCTTCCCGTGTGACGACAGTTGGATCCCCAACTAAGACCTACAGAGCAGCTGTTGTCAGGAAATGTTGGTCAGAATGGTTTTCTATGAACTCCTTAAGACAAGGGAGCACAGTTGAAAGTGGTTCAGAGGGTGCACCATGAGACAATTTGAAAGTAATACTGGTCAACTTTAAGTCAATTATGTTTTGGGGAAAAACAAATTTAGTTCAGTTTTTGATATATATAAGCATATTTGTACAGCCTCATCTATAATCACACAGACGTGGTTGAAGAATCCATGGCAACTTCTGGTCATGAACAGACCAACTGCTCTGCAGTGTGCAGCACCAAAATCCTCCTTGTGATTGCTTTGATCACTAGCACATTCCTGTGATCACCTGAAGTTTATTTATTTGCTTCCTTCACTGATTTTCAAGCAGTAGTTTGAGAGCCTGTCATTGATGGAAATATGGAAGACCACAGAAGAGCACCGAACATTTATACAAACCTTTTTTCTTTGAGGTTCTTTTTTTATGACTCATATCTCAGACTGTCAGTTCAGACTGGCTGATGTGCAAAGTGCAAGTTGTAAAAAGAGGAATATGCTTTTTTATGGACCTTTCCCCTTGTCGTTTTTCCTTCCTACCTGACCCACCCACACCCTTATCTCCCAATGGACAGTTTCATTTACAAAACAAGACAACTGGCCAGAAGCCCCAAACTATATATCTCATCACTGCATTACGTTTTACAACAGAGAAGTTAAGCGCACTACATTTTGTCTCTCTTGGCTCAATTATAGACTTTCCTTGGCCTCTGAGGGGTGATGTGTTGACAGCAAGGCCTTGAATTAGTGGAAGAAGTAGTCCTTTCAACACAGCACATATTTTTATCCTATTCTTCTCTATCCATATATTATTCATCACGACATATCACTGTTAGTCTGCACAACACTGCTGATTCACTGAATATGTATGTCTTTTGTTTTGTTTTGTGCTACTTAAAATGTAAATGAGCAACCTGTGGATATTTCAGGAGATATTTAAATTTAAAACATCATTGTGAAGCATGCCAAAAATACTGTAGACTGTTATTTATTACACCAAATTATACCAAAAACAAAAACCATAATGGCAGTCTGTATTCATGTCCAGGTTGACAACTAATATAATAATATACTCAAACAGTCTTTTCGCGCAACCAGCTGCCTTCAGCTAAGTGGAATACAAATGTAGAAATTCAAAACTATTTGTGCTTTGTTTTTTTTAATTCTTTTTATTCTGGACTCATGCTTTACCTATCTCCTAGCCATTACACTTCTAATAATGTACCTAAATCAGTCATCCCAAGTTAACAGCAGCAAAGTTAGTTTTAATTTTTAGTATTTGCAAGTTTTTCATACACTAATAAATGAGTACAGTGTTGTGACAACGTTTTGAAAAAGAAAAAGACAAATTTTTGAAAGTGGTCTCGAGCAGATTACACATTACTTGTTGCTTTTCTGAAAAGTAATGCAGCATGTTACTAATGTTAAGCCACACTGATGTATGAGCCATTCGAGCATAAAAAAAGGCACCTAACTCAAAGGATGAACCAGTGTTCTGTTTATAAATATGAGGCAACTTCTCAAAGAATCCATTTTTAATTCTATTTTTGGGCACTTTGTTACTTGCAGCCTGTAACAAAAAACATATAATTTGGTCCCATTTCTTCAGTTGAAGCTATGAAACATGCCAAAGATAAGAGAGTTGACATAAACATGTATGTCTGCATGTTTTAATAAATCGCTGCACCTATTTCTCATTTTATTCAAAAAATATATTTTAAAAAATGGGTGGTTCAAGACTTTTGCACTACTGTGGATAGTCATACATGGACTTTGGTTTTTGGGACTATTCATTATGTCTTTATTCTTTACTTTAGTATTATTATTATTTACATTATTATTATTGCGTAAAACTGCAGTTACTGTACTCAAAGTTTAAAGGATTTAGAGGTGGATGCTATAAAAAGATACAGGTACTAAAACCTTTAATCATTCCATGCATAGTGTCCATTACTGGCTTGTAATAATATATTCTTATGTTTAATATATAAACATTTGTTTTCAGTACTTTGTCATGCATTTTGTCCATAACAAAATTGTAGTGGTGTTTACTAATCCATACTAACTCACCATCAAAATGACTTTTTGAAAATACTGCTCTTCTGTATGTATTCACATTGCATTAGCAGCAATAAAAGCATGAAGCAAAACACCTCGCTCCATCTTTAAGAATTCAAGCATGAAAGGATTAAGCAATTACTATATACCATAATTATTTGGTTCATTAATCACTGCTGAGTCATGACTGCCTGTTTTTTAATAGTCATATTCCAGAAATGATTAGCTCATAGCTCACAAAATAATAGCAACCATGACATTCTGAATGGTTATTGGTTTTGTTTCCACAGCGTTTATACTTGACACTCTAAAAAGTAGAAGACCCTCGAGGATCCTGTAGGGATTCAGTCCCCATTGCCACTGTGAAGGAACCCTGTGGATTCAAATCCTCAGAAAGGTTCTTCAAGGAATCACCTTGTTAGGAAGAGGACTTCCTTTCTTGTATCATTTGTATTGCACTTTAGGACCTTTGAACTTTATTATAAGCACTTTATTTAGCACGGCACTTTAAGCATAGATTTTCACATCAACATCCATTTACACACAACAGCATTAATTATATATTGAATATTTATTGAGTATTTTATTATTAGCAGGTAGCCTGCTAATACCTGTTCCAGATCCGTTACAGCTGCTCCTCACAGAGAAGTGTGGTGGTTGAATTGTTACTGGGACCGAATAAGATCCTCTGTTAAGTAAAATGTAGGTAAATGTGTGTGCAAAGTCTAAAGGTAAGAGTGTTGGTCCAAAGAAGTGCAGTGAGATGTGATTACTCACCTGTCTTTTCTGTTTCCTCTCCAGGGTGTTTGGGCCAATGTTTCCCCCAGGGGTCCGGACACCTGTACAGGCTTTTTGGTGTTTTTGTAATAGGGTTAAGGTGTAAGGTTGAAATGTAAAACATTTAGTTATCAGAGAATGGTTGAATGTATATATTTAATTAGATTTGAAAAACTATCCTGAGAGTAAATAAAGGTTTGATCCTTAACAGCTGAGAGTATTTACGGCTGCCATTGCTGTTGCTGTTAGCAGGCTTGACCTGGTATTGACCGCCATGGCGTTAGTTATCTCTGGGAAAATAAACGCCTCTTGCTTTCACCATATTTTGTCTCCGTCTTCATCTTCACTGTAAATCCAGCAGCAAAAGGCCGCCTTGTTACACAATTATTAGCAGCACTGCTACACACCTTGTAAGGGCCTTATACTATGAAATAGTAAATGAGATATGAGATAAGAATGAATATATATACAATAGTGATAGACAACTAAAGACAAAAACGCTGAATTAAGCCCAAGAAAAAAGCCCAAGCGACTGTAATTTTCCACATACCTTGTTGATAATCACATAGAGACAATCCTCTTGGAATAAATGTGTTAAAGCCCTCAATGATAAATACATTTTACAAGGTACAATAAATCAAAAAGGACCACAAGGAAGGATAGAGATTTCAGAAGAACCTTGACAGAATCTGAACTTGTGTGTATGTGCCGAAGATGCACTTTAGTTGAATATACACAAGATAGACGCTCTCTTGGGATAATTACAGTGCTCATGGTCATTCAGTAGCTTTTGCAATGACAAAAAACACTTAAACCCTCGAGTTCCCAAACTAAGGTCACGTTTTAGCAAAAAAAGCTCTTGGAGAGCATTGAGTAAAATGTTGGAGTATTGTCTTTGGATTCTGAATGTGTCTGCAAAGATAGTTCAAAAGACTTTGGCCAGAATTAGCCAAATAATGACATTTATATACAAATAGTACTCATATTATAGTTATATACTATGTATATGCTTTTCAGAAGGCATGAGCCTTTTCCAGTTTCACCATAAAAATACTTTGGAGATCTGCACTTTGCACAAGACATTTTAAAGAGTTTGAACAGTGAGTGATCAGGGGAAGCTGGAGGTGAAAGTGATAGCAAAAGGGTTCAACGTAATACAAGGAAAAACATGTGTGCCAAGTCCAAGCGGTGCTTTGTTAGTGTAGGCAATTGCTTTAATCGTTGGACACACACATATTGGCATGAGCTCAAAAGGGAGTCAAAAACGTGGATGCTGTCAGGCGTTGAGTAGCTCAGCTTGGATTGTATACAGCTTGTGCCACAACATCAACTTGCTGCCACTTACCTGCTCTATTGACTGTTAAACAACAGTCAGCAGTAACAGTGGACCTTGGAATGGGGAACAGCTCAGGGTCTGCCCAATTTGGTCATAAACAGTATCTGCCTCATTTCACAATCTTTAAACCAGTATGGCTACTCAAACAGGAGACAGTAGTGTAGTTTGCAAAATGCATATGATGATTATTTCTCATTGTTTAGACTATAAACTGTCCAAAACTCAAGTTTAGAATTGAATAAAACAGAGAAAGGAGGCCAGCTGGCACATTTAGGAAGCCAGGTCCATTAAATCTATGAATAGGCTAAATAATTTTGTTCCAAGATTAGTCTGATTTTGATTTTACAGCATAAACCAGCACATGAGGGGCATCTGGCCCTGAATGGATACCTGTTTTTTTTTTGTTTTTTTTTTTAGAAAGATTACCTCGGGAGGCCTTTTCATAACACACATTTACAACAGATAGAACTAAGAGCCATGTTTCCATGGTAACATAGATGGCTAGAGTAACCTCTTAGGGACATGATGTTGGGGCTTGCTCAACTCCAGAATACATGGTGGTTTTTTAATTGCTTAAGGCACCCAGAAACCAAACAGCGCTCTTGAGCTGAAGTGACTGGTTGATTAACCAATTAAAAATAGATTAATGATGCCAAAGTTCATCTTCTCAAATCTGAAAAATTTCTAGTTTTCTACGACACTAAAGTCAACATTTATTAGTTTCTGACAGCTTGTTAGAAAACATGCACACGCACGCACACACACTTTGAGCATTTTACACTTTTTTGCTTCTTCACAGTAAGTAAATGATGAACCTGCTGATCATCATAACTGTTGATAAATGGACTGCTTCTTATATAGCGCTTTTCTACACTAAATGAGCACTCAAAGGATTTTATACAACATGCCTCATTCACACAAACACTTTTATCCATGCATAAATTCTGTCTAGTATTCACATCCTGATGGATGTATCGGAGAGCAACTTGGAGTTAGTATCTTGCCCAAGTATATTTGGCATGCAGAGTGGAGCAGCCAGGGATCGAATCACCAATCTTCTGATTAATAGATGACCCCGCTGTACCTCCTGAGCTGCAGCCACAATTAAGGTGTTAACAGTAGACTTATGCGCTGTTCCTCTACTCATGTCAGTAGAACCTAATGATATGGGGGAAACTTGAGGCTTCTTGGAGCCCTGGTGGTTGGGGTAGTCCGTATTTTTGTTTATGCGGGTGTTCTTTTTAGTAAAAATGAATGATATTTGCTGACATGTGACAAAAAACAAAATAAAGGCAAAATAGCGCTGAAAATTTGGGGTCCAAAAAACAGCCATGCAAAGAAACAGAAACAGCATTGACACCTTGGAAGCACAGGATGTTGTCAGTCGGCTTTCGCTGCGACTGACTGACAAGCAGAAGAAGAAGTCCTGTCATATCAGGAAGCCAGTATTATTTTTTTTCTACTGAAGCACTTTCTTCTTGTCATTCCTAGTGATTTGAACTGCTTCAAAAGGCACTTCTTAGTCTTTTCATAGAGTTGCCTAAAAGAGAATAAAAGCAGCATTTGTGTTTGGTTTATGCAGTCGAAATACTACAACCTGTTTGCTGACACATTTGCATGATCAGCATATCCTTTATCCCGGATAAAAATTTTGATTGAGGATTACTGGTTTTTGGGCACGTGGCAATTCTAGTACACATACACACATATATACACACACACACACACACACACACACACACACACACACAAAGAAGTGCACAATGAGTCTTAAGTTTATTCTCCTTCTCATTTTTATTCATAAATAACAATAAGTTGTACGGTGTCAATAGTTTTTTTTTTTTAATGTCTGTAGAGAGTCAACCCACCAACATGCTGCATGTGTGGAAGAATAACACAGGCAAATGTAAAAGTAAACAGCCGCAGGTGGTGAGAGTATTAGAGGAGATTATACAGGTAGCAGGCTGCGAGGCTGCCCCAGCCCCATTAGCATC
The DNA here is from genome assembly GCA_015108175.1 of Pelvicachromis taeniatus. Lineage (NCBI taxonomy): Eukaryota > Metazoa > Chordata > Actinopteri > Cichliformes > Cichlidae > Pelvicachromis > Pelvicachromis taeniatus. The sequence goes on from VURO01012497.1 coordinate 23,258, forward strand.
AATACCTTCCTGGCTTTAGAGCAGAGGTGGCGTGCTGCTCCTAAGCCCTGCTTCTGGGGCTCCTAACTCCACTCCAGATGTTTGGCTCCACTAAGCTTGACTTCATCCAGTGCAGGGTGATAGAGGCTTAACTTCCCTCTTTTAATGCTGGAAATGCTGGGTTATGTGTGTGTGTGTGTGTGTGTGTGGCAGCCAGCAGCATAACAAAATTAAAGCTGTGTGTTTATTTTGTATTTTATCCTGTGCCCTTAATGGGAAATACACAATAACTGTTGAGGCTTATGAATTATCTGGCTGAAATTTGGGGGGAATCAAACTTCCAGCAGCCTCTCCTAATCTGTGTGCTTGATTTCCTGTGTAACATGGTGCTACCAGATGAATGCAAAATGCCACATGAACATTTGTTCCAGCATTTGACAATCTGTGCAAACCTTTTCATGCGACACACAAAGTGCATTGGTATAGCTTAGAGCAGGATTTGTACTGGCTTGTTTATGTCAGACAGTGTGGCGGTAAGTATTTAGCATGAGTGAATCTTAATGACACCCTTATCTTTCACAGCGGTGCTACTTATTTATTTTTTAATAGAAAGACATTCATAAAGAAAAGACACCAGGGGAAGAGAAGTCTTCAATTTTCAGGATTTCTCTCTGGTTTTAGATTGATTGCCAATTAGATAGGCAGACGGCAGACTCTTGGTTCAAGTTTAGGGACAGGTATTGAAGATATTGACGCCCCAGGCCTTCTCCCTTTGCTTTTGTCTGGTATTTTTTGATAGGGTGCATTTGTGTTACAACGGGGGCATAGAAATGAACCGATCTCTTATTTGCACTTCTCTGTTCTCTCAGAGGGAGCTGCTTTTTGAATGCTAAACAGTGTTGCTATATCTTCAAAAGGCGACAGTGGATTGATACCCTTGAGCTACAGAGGACTTTTCCATCAAATCTGGGATCAATTTACCTCTGTGCCCCACCCAGCATCCTCTATCTGAAAGTGAAAAAGCAGACCTAATTTCAGATCAGGATCCAGGCTTGAAATTTACTGAGAAATTTACTTTTGTTCACTTCTTCGGAGGCTGTTGACTGCCTATTGAGAGCATGCTATGCATGAAGAAAATAGGAACTTGCAGAACGTGTTTTCATTTAAAATTCATGTATTAAAATGAACACCAATGCGAACAAGCGAAATTCTGTCTCCAACGTGTTTCAGTCTATAGAAAAAATGTAATGTAGAAAAATAACTGTGGCTTTTTAATTACATTATACTAATAAGGACTATAATATTGTATGTTTATGCAAATGATGATTAGTGATTATTTGAATAGTGGAATTTAAGTATCCATATTTTACAGTATGTTCATCCTGATTTTTTTATTACCATTCTTTGCTACATTGAGGGATTCACAAAGATTACTTGAACATGTATTTCCAGCTGTTTGTAAAGTGCAGTAAACTAATGACTGCAGAAAAATATAGAGGCCACATTATGCTATGTGAAATATCATCGCCCACAAGATACAAACTGATAAGATTATTGCTTTTTGGCTAATTTGTGTATACATTTTGGTCATAATGCTTTCATTCCACCTTTAGAATGAAGTGGACCACACTTGCCACTGAAGGAAACATTGGGAAACACAAATATCTCATACAGGTTGTTAGGTACAGTAAAAACAGTTACATGAAAATATATTCCAAATCTGTCAGAAAGTTGTCGAAAACTAACAATTATATTTTTATTTACTAGGCAAATGGCAAACAGCAACGCAATTCAGTTTTTGTGCCCAAATTTGAACCCGCACACTGGACATCTCTGAGAAGTCAGAAATGAATCAAGCATGACTAAAATATTTTTTTCTATTCAGTAAAACTGTAACTTAATGTCTTAATTAAAAAAAATGTTTCAGTATTTTCTTCTGCTTCTTTTTGTAAACTGCTAGTGGCTCAATCATTACAGACACAAAATGAATGTGGAAAAAAAAAGAAAAATGAGTGCTGGAGATATTTCTGGTCTTTACTTTCACATTTCTCAATAAAATGACCTGAAACTCAATGTCTCATAGTTACTATTTAACAGTATAAATCTACAGGCTACAGCCCCACACACCAGCACAAATCCCTATCTTAATGAGGACACATGCAATCTTTCTATTAGTATCTATGAACACAAACCTGACAGGACAAAGCAAAAATGAAAACCAACATAATGAGACTTTGAAGTGATTGTCACAGTGATTCTACTTTTAGAAACATGAGTAGATAGAAACAGAGGCTGCAGCCTAACTGCGCATCACTTTGTTACCTGTTGAAGTTCAGGGTCTGGCAGCTGGGCTGGGGTCTGCATACACTCAGCTTTAACATCAATCTGGGTTCTTGGCAAGCTTAGCGTTAGCATGCTGTCTGTGCAGATGCTTGCAAGGAGCCAAAGTTGTGTTAGCAGCATAATGCAGTTGTTTCCATCCTGCATGCAGTTTTCACTTTACCTCCACATTCTGGCCTTTTGTGCAATGGAAATACAAATAATGTCATATCCACACTCTAGACTGCATCACTATTTTCCTACTTCAGCACACAAACTGATATCATCTGATTGTAACACAAGTGGAAGTGCAACAGATAAGCAGAATCGATGACGGGTCACTCTCCTCCATCATTTTCCCCACTCCACCCCTATAGCACACCAATCATTTATAGTAACACATTATCTGCCATCATGTGCTTCCTGAAACTTTTCCTACAAAGCCATTTGGCTAGGTCTATTTTCAGTGCCACACCTGCTACTGAACAATCATAGAAATATTATTGAAAATTAAGCTATATAAATATCATGTGAATGTAAAAGAAGCAATGCTACTTCAGCACCATGGACAGCGTCATGGGTTCCCGGCATCTAGCTAAGGCACTGATTGCCTTAGGACCGATTGCATCGTAGCCTAACAGCAGAGCGATGAGTGATAAATGCAGGTTCTTTTATAACTTGGGAATTTAGATTAGTGACAGTCATGGCTTAAGAGGGACTGCACCCTTATGTGCATTCAGGCATGTTTGAGATGTGTGTGAGCGAGAGTGACAGATGGGTGGAAGAAGGTGGAGTAGTAATTACAGCCTAGCTTTTTACAGGCAGTTTTTTTTTTTTTTATCTGAACTCTGCTTTGTCATTTTCTCTCCTCCTGGACCCATGGGCTATTGGTCCACCCACATGTTTCATGCTGAGACTGGAGGACACCAAAAGACAGATGGTTTTGAATTTACCTTAGGAGTCTTGATTCAGGGAGTTCAAATCCATGACTATCTTTCAAATCAGTGCTTCAGGGAGTAAGGCTTCTCTGTTTGGCTGTCTTTATCCAGCAAAACATGCCCACAAATGAACCCAAGCGCACTCCCAAATTAATCAAAACACATTAACAGATTGTATCTCATGCAAGTGCTCCATGTACAAATTTGGCCATAAACTATATAGTGTTTTCTCCTCTGTGGCAACATCTGGGCTGTCTACTACTAAAAAGAGTAAGATGGCATGGTGGATAGCACTGTTGCCTCACAGCAAGAAGGTCCTGAGTTCAATTACCTGGGGTACCCAGGGTTCTCCCCGGGTACTCCGGCTTCCTCCCACAGTTCAAATACATGCAGTTTGTGGGGATAGGTTAATTGGCAACACTAAATTGTCCATAGGTGTGAATGTGGGAGTGACTGTGAGTGCGACTGGTTGTCTGTCTATGTGTGTTAGCCCTGCGACAGACTGGCGCCCTGTCCAGGGTGTACCCTGCCTCTCGCCCCAAGACAGCTAAGATAGGCTCCTGCGACCCTGAAAAGGATAAGCAGATGTGAATGGATGGATGGAGAAGAGTACATCAAATCTGTAACTCACTTAATGAATTGAGCGGGTTAGAATATTCAAGTATCTCTTGAATTTGCCCACCTGTTTTGTAGGAGGTTGATGAACTTCAGAGATTTTCTAAACCTCTTTTCAAGGAGTGGGTTTTGGAGAGGCCACTGAGTCAAATAGTTTTTAGTGTAAGCCTCAAACATTTGGAGACAGGACAACAGTAAAAGGTGATTTGTAAAGAACTAGTTTTGCATAATCAAACACTTGAAAGGAAGGAAGAGACAGAACAAAAAAAGAAGAGATGACTAAAAGAGATTATGACCAGAACCAAGACCAGATTGGGAAGTGAATGCAGGCTGTATTTCTCAGGGACAGCTTAGAGCACATCTTAAATATTTAGAAAAGCTGAAAAGGTACAATAATATGTATGGACAGGCTAAAGATCGTGTTTTATTTACCCTCAACATTGTATTATCACCAGATGGGGTTTGTATACACACTAAAAATGGTGTTTAGTTGTTACAAACGCTGACGATGCTGATGTTTACAATTGATCATATTCAACTGTACCACAATGGTATCCTGGAAGAACAGAAAGTATGACTAGAGCTTCTCAATATTTCTTATTTTTTGCTATGAGAAGGAAGACGTGTGGTTTGTGGAAGGGAAATTCCTGCTTATCTTTCACAGGCTTTTCTTTCCATTGTGATTGTTCGGTTTACTCATGAGAAAGCATTGTGACAGCCAGTATTTTAGCTCAGACAGTAACAAAAAAAAACATCCTTTGCCATTTTTGCACTCGTCTGCTCTTTTGATGTTTTCTTCATCGCTGTATTTATCTCATCTCATCCTCCTCAGTGACATTTGGAAAATGCTACTCACAGCAACGGTGCATTTCTTAGTTCAGAGACTCAAATCTGATCTGTTCTTTGAAGTTCAGACTTTGGAAAGATTGAAAGGAGAGAAAAGAATTGGGACTCATTTGACAGTCTGCAAAGTAATTACATTTTTTTTCTCTCTTTTTATTTGGGTGTATCTCAAGCCACTTCTTTGTTTTTCCTTGCTGTTGTTTGGAAGCTGTTGATGCCTTGGTGGATATGCTGCACAAATAAATCATACTTTCATAGAGTAAACAAAAGCTGAGTCATGAGACAGAAAACAGACTGGATGAAAGGAAACTTTACCCTGTTTATGCTTGAAAGTCCTGAGAGCACTTGAAGGGAAACATTTTCTAGACTTTGACTGTTTATTTATTTATGTTCAACAGGTAAGAGACAAGACAAGATGAGAATGAATGTTCAGTATTTCTTAGGGGAAACGAAATTATAGATATAGGCAACGGATGTATTACATTTTTCTGGTCTTTATTAAGAGCTGAATAAATGAATTGCATTAATTACTTTTCAAAAACAGAGAAAAGTTTAGAAGACATTGCTGAAAAGTATTCAGAGTTAGAGTCTAAAGAGGCTCTAAGGAGGAGACAGTTTGATAGCTGGTGCTTTAAACAGACTTTGACATAAATAATGATAAATCGTCCTCTTCATTGCCAAGAGTTGGAAAGTTCCATAGCCTACAGTAGGCTAATTAAGGCTATAACAGGGAGTTAGCTTAGCCCACAGCAAGTGGATAACTAGATACCATCTGCCTCTCTCTCATGGTAGCAAAATGCACTTTAAAAAAAAGTCCTCATTATTTTCCCATGGAGGTGCCATCAGACAAGTTTTGTTAGCTCACATTCAGACAGAGGGCGGCACAGTGGTGCGAGGTTTGCTGCTGTTACCTCACAGCAAGAAGAAACTGCGTTTGAATCAGTGGCAGAAAATTTTACATGTGAGGGTAAAGGAGGGGCAACAGGTCTTCGCAGGGTGGCACATACCTTTTCAGGGAAGCATGTGAAAATCCCGCATATGGAAATGGAGTCAAGAAAATATCCACAAAAACACTTTAGGAA
>VURO01012497.1:29053-40566 GCA_015108175.1 Pelvicachromis taeniatus
TCGAACAAACAAGTAATTCGTTTTTACTTAAGTATTATAAGGACATAAATGTTGGGGGGACATGGTTCCCAGTTGCTCTCCCCATCTTGGCTAGAAACTGAAAGCTATTTCTTACAGTTTTCCTTTATTGGGGTCTTTGTTCAAAAGTGCATTATTCAGCCTAATTCATCCTGGCCCGTCAATGCTAAATGATTTCTTGCCTTAATTATAAATTACACTTGATTATTATTTTTCTTACTGAGAGTCGTGTTTATTTATATAGAATGAGAAATTGGTTTCTGAAGCGTCTGAAGTTGATGTCATCATCTTGTTTTCCCTTCTGCCTCTAGAAGAGCACGGATTGGTGATGAGAAGAGCTGATTAAAGAGCTATAAAGCTACAGAGGAAGAGGGAGGGAAAGGGACAGATTATTTATGACAACGAAATAGAGACGGTGAGGGATATTGCACTGGGATCATCTCCTTGTGGGCAGACGTCCTCTTGAGTATTGGTTTAGATAGCTGAGTGAGAGTTTACTTGGAGAGACACTCATGGCTGATAATGAGTAATGCAGTCAATATTCTTGTGACAGATAAGACCTGAATACATAGCAATGCAGCCCTGCTCCAGCTGCATGCTTCAAATGAAAGATCTGGCCCAGGGGATCAGTTGGTCATCTGTTGCACGGCTCCCAGAGTTTGTTTCCAAAGCTAATCAGTCAAGACAGATTGAAGCTCCAGCCCACAGGGAAAAATGCCATTAAATTTAGAGTTAATGAAAACAAAGCAACTCCCTCTTCTTATGTTCTGTCCTCTCCACTTGCTGTATTTATAGAGAAAACACATTATTAATTTTTAACCCACTGGAAGGCCAGACAGATTGCTTTTGGATCATAAAAGCAAATACAAGTATATCACTTAAAATATGAATGTGGCATAAAGTCAGCAGGTGAAATATGAGATCATATGGATCAATGTTTTTCTCTTACAAAGAGCAAAGGGGAAAACTCAACAAAAACTGTAACAAAAGCAGACGCTTAAAGGGATCTTTAATTTTGAATTCATTTTGTTCTATTTCACTTAAGTCATGAGTGCCTTTGCCCATCCTACACTTTCAACCCTCTGATATCTGCCAATTAATAAACCTCAATTACCTAATATCTACTAACTGGCACCAAAAAGCTAGCATCATCGCAAGAGAATAAAATTGGATGTTTGTTGGTATGACAGAGATTATTGCACTCCAACAATTAGCAGACGTAGCCCATGATTTTCTTCTCATGGAAATTACCATATATTCTGCTATGTAATGCTAAATGATATGAGGGGCATAGTGCACAGAGGTTGCATTCTGAAATGACACCCAGACTAAACAGTGCATGCTTGTGGGGTCCCTAAATTCTCTACATCAACTAGGCCAATTAAAGTTTTCATGTTTTCTGTCATTAACAATGCAACTTCCCATCAAGGGTAAACGAGCCACAGTTACAGTTTGAATAGTATCTGAAGTGCAAAACTGTATCCCTCCCACTGCTACCTGTGGCTCTTAAAAGGATTAATGAGCTCTTATTTAATTATAAATCAGTCAAAACTCTTGTGTTGTTATTTATGCTAAGCCTGTCCAATCTCACATAAGTCATACACTATATTGCAAAAGTATTCGCTCGTCTCTCTTCACTTGCATATGAACTTGAGTGACATCCCATTCATAATCCATAAGGTTTAATGTGATGTCGAGCCTGCCTATGCTGCCATAACAGCTTCAGCACTCCTGGAAAGACTTTCCACAAGGTTAAAGAGTGTTTATGGGAAATTTTGAGCATTCTTCCAGAAGTGCATTTGCGAGGTCACACACTGATGTTGGATGAGGTCTGGCTCACAGTTTTCACTCTAATTCATCCCAAAGGTGATCTGTCAGGTTGAGTTCATCCATGTCTTTATGGACCTTGCTTTGGGCACTGGAGTGCAGTCATGTTGGAACAGTAGGGGTCAAACCCAAACTGTTCCCACAAAGTTGGGAGCATGAAAATGTCCAAAATGTGTTGGTTTTCTGATTCTGAAGCATTAAAAGTTATCTTCACTCGAACAGTCCAAGTCCAACTTCTGAAAAACAACCCACCATAATCCCCCCTCTACTAAACCCATACCATGAAGCTTCTTATGCACTATTCTTGAGCTGATCTGAAGGCCACATGATGTTTGTAAGTCAGTTGGCAACCTTTGTGCACTATGCTCCTCAGCATCTGCTCACCACGGCTTACCACTTTGTGGCTGAGTTGCTGTCATTCCCAGTCACTTCCATTTTGTTATAATACCAGTTATAATATCCATTCTTTTACAAATGTGAAGGTGCTTGATTTTATACACCTGTATCCATGGAAGTGATTGGAACACCTGAATCCAATGGGTGAGTGAATATTTTTAGCAATGTGATGTGCACACTTTACAAAGAAAACAAAGGCTCTTCAAATTTTAAGACACTGGACTGTACACCAAGCTAATGGAAACCTCAGTTAGTGCTGGCAGCTCTCACTTCTGAAATGACTTAAATAACAACTGCTAAAGATTGTAACAAATCTCAGTTTCACAAGTTGGTTGAATCAAAAGTTTAATTTAGTGAAAAGAGACAAAAGAGACAAAAAAAAATGAACTGAACTGAGCAGAAAATTATCTGTATGACCACTTTTTTCCTGCTGCTTCAGACCTAACTAATATAATCACCAATTAAAAAGCATCAAGAACAAACTAAGCATTCCTTGAATCTTCAAAAGAAAACGAGAGAGGAAGCTGAGTTTTAGTGCACAACAGGATTAAAGTCTGCATAAATGCTGAGCATATTTCAGGCTTTGATATGAGAGGTGAATTAAAACTTCAAGAGTAAAAAAGTGGAAGTAAAACTCTCACCCTACTGCTGTGGGTAGCTTTTCGTGTTTGCTCCTGTATTTGGTGTTTTGCTGAGACTAAAAAAAAGTTTGCCACCCTTCCAAATCATTTTTTATAGCTACCCTCTACAGACCTCTGAAAACAGCGTCAGCATCTGAAGATCACAGTAAACACACCCTCCTTCTGAGTATCTCAAAATATTACCCCAAATACTTTCGGTGAAGTCAACACAAGGTGGAAATAAAAAGAAACTCATTCTAATCGAGTGACTGTTACTTTTCTCAGTTGTGTAATTCAGCGAGTCAATGAAACGCTGCGCTGATGCTGATGCTGATGCAGCAAACCCAGAGCAGCTCCGCGCTCCACCTTTTCTTACCCTTCGTCTTTGCCTCCCATTAAAGCAACATGATGAAATCACAGTATCTTGATCTCTGTATAAATGAGAACATGGAGTGCTCAGCAAGCGTCCTTCCCAACATGAATCCGGACTTTTATCTTTAAAAAACTTTTGTGTTGTTCGCCCACGCCCCTCCCAGCACCCACATCTTTTATACAAACCAGCACAGAGTCCTCCATCCCAAAGCACATTTTTAATACATCAAATACATCAGAGGCTCTCCTAAGGGTGACATTATATCCATAACTACCTGTGCAACATAGGAAAAAGTTTTTAGAGTCTTTTTCCTCCTTAGTGGTTTTAAGAAACAATGTGGTCCAATTCTCTAGATACAATCAAAGAGTTCTGCTTTTAGAGCAGGCAGATGAACAAATGCATTCAGACAGAGGATTTGGGACTCCTCTGCCTTTGTGTGAAATATTACAGACCTGATTGGAAGTGACACAGCTATAATTCAGCAGTGTGAGAGGAACCATAATTCAGTGAGGAGAACACACACACACACACACACACACTCTCACAGAGACCATATGGGCACTTCTAAGGTACAGATAATTTTCTCCTGTTTTACTCAGTATATCTTTATACAGCAAAATCACTCAGAATTTTACAGCCTTCTGGCAGGATGATAAAGAATGGAAATGAGAAAAATAAACAGCAAATATAAAAGGCAAACAAAAACACTAGATGATGGATGGAAACTTAGACAATGTTTGGTGATGAATTAGACTAAAGCGAAAGAAGGCTAGTGTGTTTTACCCTTTAAGCTCATTTAGATTCTTTTGTTTTTTGCTTTGCTTTGCCTTTTTGATTTTCCGTTAGAGCTATGAAATACACAGTTGATCTTAAAATACATTGTAATTAAGCTGCACTATATAGGTAAAATATTGGCCTACACCTCTTAATCTTTTGTGGCAAATTGCCGGATTGAGGACTGAAATGCAGACACGTGGAGGCAGACTGACTAACCAAAAGTGGATGTTTATTAAAGCTGATGCTAAAGTTCCAAACAAGAATCCAAAATTCATAGTGTTAAATCCCAAAAGCTGTTGTCTTTGGGATTTTTTTTTTTTTGTCTTTGGGATTAAACACTATGAATTTTGGAGGGAACAGAGGGAACAGGTGCTGAGTCTGAAGGTTAGATAACAGTATTTATACACAAAAAAGTACTCAGGGAATTGAAGGGTAAAAGTCAACTTGGGTGTAGATAATCAAAGACAATTAGAGAGGATGGGGAAGTAAAAATAATCACAACACAATAGACACTAATAACTTAGAGACCAATAAAACAGCAAGTCAGAAAAGTAAACACAAATGGTAGTGAAGACACATGAATGAACTAAACATGAAGGAACTGGCACAGTGTAGGAACTTCCTATAACCAGACCTGAAAACTCAACATGCTAGGAATAACTGAGAATTCAACACCAAACAGCCCTGCAGCAGCATTCTGCCATACGGATTACTCTGAAGAGCTGTTTTGTCCTTAACACAGCTGTTTCCATACCAGGTGTTGATGTTCTGTGTGAGGATGCTCTCCACAGCACCTGCATAGAAAGTCCTGAGGATTGCTGGAGAGACCCCGAACTTCCTCAGTTGTCGGAGATGGTACAGGTGCTGCCTAGCCTTTTTGGACTGGACCTGAATGTAGGCAGACCATGTCAGGTCTGAGGAGATGTGGACACTGAGATATTTGAAGGACCGCACCCTCTCCACTGGAGCTCCATTGATGATAATGAACTTGTAGTCTCTGTGCGTACTCCTTCTGCAGTCCACCACCAGCTCTTTGGTCTTACAGACGTTCAGCTGGAGGTGGTTGTCCTGGTACCACGATGCCACATTCTTCACTTCATCCATGTAGGCCGCCTCATCGTTGTTGGAGATGCAGCCCAACACCACTGTGTTGTCAGCGAACTTCACAATGGTATTGGAGCCATGGGTGGCCACGCAGTCCGAAGTATAGAGGGAGTGGAGCAGTGGCGAGGGTACACACCCCTGTGGCGGTCCCGTAGGTTTCCACGACCAAGCAGCTCTTGTAGGTGTGACGTACAGGCGGCCCAGTGCGTTTGTATTTATAGTTGTATTTATGTTGTGACTCGTGAAATTTTTACAACCTTTTTGACAGACTTGCTATTATGAAACAAACGCACTTTGTGTGCATTCAGGGATCTACTTTGTCTTCGTTATAGTAATACAGAAAAAGACCGACTCCATGCTAATGTTCTTCTAATCTCCTTGGATCAATTAGTTTGTGAAATAGGCCAGGCCTTAGTCAGTTTATGGATTATGTTGCAAGGAACATAAAATAATGATTTTCTGTGAGTATAAATAATACATAGCCCTGTGTTGAAATTCCTGAACACAAACACACACACACACAGTGGACTAAAGCTCTCACAGAAGCTTCTCTGTAGAACATTTAGTTTGTGGGTGAAATGTATTTCCCCGGAGCGCACATTTTAGATGTAGTTGGGGGAAATTTCTTTAATTATTGCAACCCTGAAGCAGTCTAACCAAAGCTTGAGAGGTTGTATGACTAAAGCAGCAGCAATAATTCAACCTAATATACTCTGCAAAGGAGTTAAATTGACACAGGGGATGATTTGTTTCATCCAGCTTGAGCTAGATTTGCCTGTAATTTTATTAAGCTTGAATGTTGCTTCCAAATTTCAGCAGCATCAAGGTTTAATTTTACTGCATTGTGGTGTAACAGCCCGATGTTAGAACAGCACACATCGCTATCAGGTACCTGAAAACATCTGTCCCCCTCTGCTCCGGGTTTGTTCTTTCCTCTAAACACTGTCTGAAGATGAAAACTTAAAAAGCCCAAGTTGCACAGCTGGAATATTTTAAATCATATATGGAGGCAACTAAATCATATTATAATAATGAATCTATACTTTTATGTAGATGACTGGGATAAAGGTTTAAGTGGATACATGCACCGTGGCTTATGGGTAGAGTAGTAGGTAAAGCAGCGATGATAGAGAACAATTAGGCTCTCACTGAGAATGTCCTTCCTCGCCCTAAAAGAGACTGACTTCTGTTATTCTGGGTTATTTTTCATTTTCACTTACCATTTGCAATACAACTCACAATTGTCACAAATGCTAAAGCTTTCACTTAAAGTGTTTGCCTCTACTTCTTAAACCATCAAGCCAGTTATTACTCAGACTCTAATTTCCTGGCCCTCCTTCATTCTTATTCCCCTGTACGTCACTCTTCTTTTCTAGAGCTGAAACAAAATCTGGCAATTAGCTCTTATCTTCTCATTCTGCAGACAATAGCTGCACTGAAATGAGTTCATGGTTCATGGTCGCGGTGCTTTTAATCACAACCCTGGACATTAGCCATTAGGGGAACCGACAGCTGTGCTTACACCCACCGAGCTCACAATAGAACCCAGATGGCTATTATGGGAGGTTCATTTGGCGAGGCTGAGGTTACTAATAAGGCTCTCTTATTAACATGGGGGATCAAAACAGGGCATTAGCCGAGGATATGGAAGATAGTTTCCCTATCATTTTGACAAGCAGGATAATCCGGCCTTCCGCAGACACCCAAGAAGACACACAGACGCTGAGTGTTGTAATTATCTAGGGCTTGCCTGTCACATGTTCTCCTTATAGCAAAGACAACAGTGAAAACATGGTATTACATACAGATGAGGACCGAATTATTAGGCATCCTATGGTAATTTCAATTTTGTAAGAATTTCTCAAGTGAAGTTTTATTTTGGCTGCTTAAATTATTTTGCTTTGCACACAGAAACAAATTGATTTCATAAAAACTAAACGGATGCCAGGGTCAGATTTGTTAGCCCCTCTGATGCTAATAGTGAATTGCGTCTCCTTTTTGCTGGATAACAACCTGTAGTTGTTCGTTATAGTCTCACACTCATCTCCTGATCGATCCCAGCCCATTCTTCTTTGGTGAATCTATCAAGTTCCTCCACATTTGATGGTCTTTTGGCATGGACCTTGGTCTTTAGTTCACCACACAGCTATTTAATGGGAGATAAATCATGTTTTGGGTCGCTGTCATGTTGGAAGGTGAAGCAACGACTCAAACCCGGTTTTGCTGCTGACTGCTTGAGGTTTTCTTTCATAATCTTCATAAGATTCTCAGTTCCAGTCACGCTGACGCATCCCCACAGCTTAATCCTCCCACCACTGTGGGTGTGGGTTGTCACCTCTCCCTTCTTTCTCTAAACATAAGCAGTAGCTCCAAAGAGCTCCAGTTTCATCTGATCAAACCAAAGGACATACTTCCAGTACACATAATCTCACTCCAGGTGGACTTTAGTTTACTTTAGTCTGGCTTTTAGATGTTCCTTCTCCAAAAATTGTGTTTTTCTTGGTCTGTAACCTTGTAGTTTGTTCCTGTTCAGCGTTCCAGTGATTGCCTGCTTTGACATCACAATTCCCAACATAGCTAAATCATTCACTGGTGTCCTGGCAGTTATTCTGGGAGTGTTTAGACACATCTCTCACTAGTTTTCTGTCCATTGTCTTTGCAGTCTTACACTGCCTATCTCTGTCAGATCTGTCCTAATCTGTACATATAAAGTCATTATATTAAGACACAACATTTCCTCAACTTAGGTGTCTAAATACCACAAGACCTCTGAAGGTGCCCAGTTGCATCAGGCATCAAGATTGTATACTGAGTCATATAACGCTATATTGAGTGATATGTGAAATGGTGCATGCAAAGATTGGACATGTACATCCCATAAATGTTGATCATGGTGAAAAGAAGTGCCGTCTCAGGTTTAAGTGGTTTGCAGCAATGTTTAGCTGGCTGGTACAAAGCGGACCACGTCCCAGGTTGACTAATAGAAAATGGTACATATTCTTACACTTTCTTGACTGGTTTTCTTCTTTCCATAGTGCATGCTGTTGGCATCTGTTCCTCAGGTAAACAACTATGTTTCTGATCAAACCATTGTCCTTACTTGAATCACTTCTGCTACCCACGTCCTACCAGAAATACCGCAGCACTTTAGGCCACGTTCTAGATACCTTGAATCTAGCATTATACTTATTTTGTTACACTTAAAAACACCACTGCAGCACTTTCGTGGATAGAGGTCGGTCAGTGCTCTGCGTGTGTCATATTTAGTGAGTCACAAACACACAACAGTGCCAGTACAAATTAAAAGTTTTACAGTTTTACTACTGTTTACGTTCAGTGCCGCCATCTTGGATTGTTAGCTTGGGCTTGTTGGCACTTTGTGAGTAAGACATCCGAGTTGAGGGAGTCTTCCAGATTCAAACTCTTACTGCAAACTCTGAAACTTTGACTTGGCTTTTGTTCCCCAGTCAAAGGTGTGTAGAGTCTTAAGCCACATATATTTCAACTGTCGACTTATGTCACTTCACCTGCAAAATGTTGTTGATTCCAGCTAGAGATACAAATTCCCTTTGGGGTTGTGTCAGGAAGAGCATCTGTTGTGCAACTCCAAATGAAAACATGCAAAGCTACCCCCTGTGGCAAAGGAACAGCTGAAGGTAGCTTTTTTTGTCGCTTGTTTTATTATTGGGGCCAACTTTTGCCTGACAACCTGATACAAAATGTTGATGTTACAAATTCCATGCAATGTTTTATAGAAATGAAATATATTTATTTTAAAACCATGCTAGAAAGGTGTTGTGACGCAGTTTTGGTTTGGGATACAGTTGTGCTGGTTGTTCTTTTTCTTTTCCAGTTTTTATGCTAACCTCAAGAGCTGCTGATATTGAACCAAGAGTGATATTGATCTCTCATTTTGCCAAGGGAGCAAAACAATCCTTTTCCTCCTGGAAACTGACAGTTGTAGCCAGGGGAGGTTTTAGTCAAAACATATAGAAAAAGTTGAAAGAAAAGTGTAGTATGGCTAATTATCACTTTCCTTGCACTTTTAACTGGAAATTGATTTTCAAAACTGAGCTAAGACTTGTGATGGAGGGCTGGATGCCCAAGAAGATAAACAAGATCTTCTCTTTCACCTTCTTATCTCCAGATTCGCCTTTATTGAACTTTGCAGTTCTGCTCTCTGGCTCTCAGGAGTTGCATTGCAGTATCAAGCCTCTTGCTTTTTATCAGTTTATGTTGAAATTGAACAAGTGATAGAACTTACAAGACCACAAAGCAAACACACACAAAGGATTACTTGAACACAAACAGGGATTACCCATCAAGGTCTTTATGTATCTGACCTTTGACCCTGATTATCATCTGTCAACATGTGGGAGAGTGAGAGAGAATTTGTGATAGGAGTAGTTGTTGACTGCACTGCACTAACAATTCCTCGTCTCATGCAGACTCACTCTCTGTGTCTTTGTCCTTTCAGAGAGCCAAAAAAAAAAAAAGAATGATTATTGATTCAATGCAAACAAACAATTAAAAAAATTGATGTGGGAAAAGTGAGTGTGGTTTTGTCACTCATCGATTTGCTTTTCAGTGCAGGTCCCCGATTAGTAGCTACTGTGTGTGTGTGTGTGTGTGTGTGTGTGTGTGTGTGTGTGTGTGTGTGTGTGTGTGCGTGTGTGTGTGTGTGTGTGTGTATCCCATGGAGATGAATTAGGGGAATGTAGAATTTATGTGAGTGGTTGAACATGAGCAGCCGTCAGTGGTTCTCTTTGCAATATTGATAGCGCATTGTAACTAGAGGCAAGCGAAGCCTTCGGCAGGATAAAACAGATGAGGGAATGCAATGAAGATAAGGAAAAAGAAGGTGATTAGGGTGAAAAAGTAGAGGCAGTGGAAAAGAGATGAGAGTTTGACAGAGGGATCGAAGAAGATGAAAATGGAGGGAATAAAGTGTCACAGGGGAGTGGAGAGGTGAAATCATAATGCAGAAGGAATTAGAGAGACAGGTTATATAATTTTATGGCATTTTTTTTTCTAAAAGAGTAAAAGGGCAAGAAAAAAAACTGAGATTGATGTGGATCAAGGAGACATAGATGAAGACTGAGCCGTGTCTTGCATGCAAGAAAGAAGTTGTAGAAATGCCAAGAGACATTAAAAAAGTGCAAATGCAGTCTCAGCAGCTTAAAAAAAAAAAAAGTGCTGCTTCCCATGGGGCAGCATTTACTACTGTACTCTGTTTTTAACATATAATTATTAAAACCTTTCCTTTGAACAATCACCGTGGCACAATACCACCCACTGGCCTCTCCCCATATAACCAAATCAGTGGCACACTTTTCACCTCACTGCTGTCATTCACTTCCAGCACGCACTGACAGCAATGACAGACAGAGCAAAGAGGGAAAGAAGGAGAGAACCCCCCCCCCCCAAAAAAAGTAAGGCTTGGTGGAAAGGCTTGATGGAAAGTATACAAGTAAAAAGTCTGTGGGAGGCAAACTCAAACCTAGTCAAATGGGTATAGAGAGGTTGGAACAGGAAGAGGACAGGGGGAGGAGGAAGGATGAATCAGAAATAAAAGAAATATGAAGAAAAATGAAGGCACAGAAGCGTCATCTACAAATGAAGCTGAGAAAGTGAGTGCTGGTGTGTTTAAAATGGGGTGTACGACAGTTTGAGACAAGAAGGACTGAATGGCAGAGGGGCTGCAGAGGAAGTAAAACCGGACAAAACGTGAGAGATGAAGTGAGAACAAGTAAGCCTGACAAAGACAGAGGGGGGGGGGGGGTAAAAGAGGGGAGCTAAAGGAGATAGACAGTATTGCCATAATTAAAGCTGAGGATGAGGTCACTGCCGGGGACACAGTGCGACTTTAATAGCCTAGAGATTTGGCCAGAGTCCCATCGGCCCTTTA
This sequence comes from Pelvicachromis taeniatus, assembly GCA_015108175.1. NCBI lineage: Eukaryota > Metazoa > Chordata > Actinopteri > Cichliformes > Cichlidae > Pelvicachromis > Pelvicachromis taeniatus. Next base: position 40,077 of record VURO01012497.1, read on the forward strand.
ACTCTGCATTAAGCTGATTACCCCCACATTTAACCAAAAATCACCGCCCACACTCACTTCTCGCCTAATATCACTTTAACTAAAACATTTTTTGGGGGGTAGGGTGGGGTCTTTGGAGCAAGAGAGAAATACAGAGAAAGAGAGCAAATGGCATACCATGAAATTCATTTCATTTGTGTGTTTTTACCACATCCTCATAATCAGAGTGTGTTTTATGCATTTTTTCACTAATACTCTAGCATTGTATCTATTGATTTTTTTTAAATGCACCATTTGTTCCAGTGCTACAAGTGGTGCACTTGAATTACACACTGTATGCAAGCACGCATCAAATCCTGAGATGAATGGTTGACTTGTTGTAGCACCGTGTAGAAGGGTTAGGTGCACAAGGGATTAATACCAATAATTGCAGCTTTCGGCGAATGACTCATTGTTTTAATGCAGCTGTGTTTAACATCACAATCATCAAAATGATAGTCTGCATGTTTAT
>VURO01012497.1:40586-50869 GCA_015108175.1 Pelvicachromis taeniatus
AAAAAAAAAAAACCCACAATACCTATTGTCATTGTCATCGTCAGGCACACTCATATCCAGTGCTCTCAGGAGGACTTCTAACCCCAATCATCTTTATTATTCAAAGCAATTAGAAAAAAGCAGCACTGTCTGTGGGAGCGTCACAGTGCGATTTCTAATGAGAACACATGTAAGCTCACAGTTCAGATAGCACATGACAGTTACTGAAGTGATCAAATATTCAATCCTGTGTCACAAAGATGGTATTTAAGCTCAGGTCACTTTTTTATTTTGTTTTTTCATTATCATTGCCTCATTTATTTTTTGTATATTTACAGGAAACAGAATGCTAATTTAAGTGTCTCAGATAGGGTATGTCACCTTGTAACTATGGTTTATACCAATATACTTATGTATGTCAATACACCTAACCTGTATCCCAGTTCAAGAAGAAGAAGAAGAAGAATTCAACTTTATTGTCATTGCCACAGTACAAGGCAACTACATTTAACCCATTCACTCAGTGAAGCAGTGGGCAGCTAACAATCTAGCGCCCGGGGAGCAGTGAGTAGAGACGGTACCGTGCTCAAGGGTACCTCAGGGTAGCCGTTGGGTGGATTCAAACCCCCCGACCTTCCGATCAAGGGGCGACCACGCTACCTACTGAGCTACCCTCTACTCAAGTAGCCACTGTTTCCATAAATACAACTAAATATAAATATAAAAATTCACTCTCCTAACGAAAAATCAAAACTAGCTTCCTAATGCAAGCCCAGCTATTCCTACTGTCCAAACTTCACATTAAAAGCATTTTAATGACTTAAAATAATAATGAGGCTTTTATTGTGAAGCGGTCTAAGGAAAAAGATTATAGGTTAACAGCCACTGTTCATTAATAATTCCTCGGCAAATCAAGGCAACAGTTTTTGTATTTTTTTGACAGGTTTTAAATATTGCAGTCAGTAATGGAACATGAGGGAGTCGCTACAGTGAGCTGCTAGATGAAGGGCTGCAAACCACCTGGTTGCACACCTGCAATTTCTCAGTGCATAGAACTTTGCTGAGCTTGGATGTTGTGTGAAAACTACTTTTCCCACATGCATCATGGACCAAAGATGATGATTGCCCATGGTATGAAGGGGAGAAACCCACTTATTTGGCAAAATTGTGAATTTGTGTGTCTGTCTAACTGTGTCTATTGCATTTCAGCCTTTGCCACAGGAGTTTCAACAATACTGATTAAGCAACATCAGCTCTGTGTATTTAACAATATACTGGAGTTTTATATCAGGTGTCCATTGAACCTTGACATAAATGTATTTTACATCAACCATCAATGAAAGGTTAGCTTTAGCTTAAGAAAAGTGTGACTGTATAGTGATGAAGATGGAGTATCATGGAATTTACGTGACGGAAAAATCCTGGAAACGATGTGAAAAGTTTATTTTTATTGAGGTTTCATGTAGCAATCTTACTGGTTCACCAACCAGAGCAATGCACTTTTAGAGTTTATGAATTTTGTAAAAAGTTGAAAACCAGTTAAGCAAGCTACTGCTCCTGTGAGGGGTTAGGGCTCCAACAATTGTTTATTGTTCCCATACACAATCAATCGTGCAGTTTGTTTGTGAGAAAGGCCCTGAGTAGGTGGGTATCGGGCTTTGTTCCAGTACCCCACATATCTGGTGTTCACACTTGGCTGAACCCACAGAATCTTCCCTGGTTACATGCACTTCTCTCTGTTATACTCTTCCTCTGTGCAGCCACAGGATTAACAGTGAAGGGTGGAAGCACTTCTGCTAAATCTCCCTCCCCTGCAGCGATCGTGCTGCATGGACTGCTCTGGATTGAAGCTCACCACTCAGAGCCACGTCTTTGCACAAAGTGGTGTGTGAGAAACACATGTGGAGTGCTAGGCCGTGACCCTCTTTTTTAGCACTGGGATATGCACTGTTTTAGCACTGGGAAAAGCAGATGAACATTTTTCAGTGACATGGGTGTGTTTGACACATTCACACAACTTACCCTTCAACACTTTACCCCTTGACTCTGTTGAAAATTCAGACATCTTGTGCTGCCAGTGGCCTATACTCAGTTTGTATTAGCAAACTACTTGTGCCATCACATAAATTATTCCAATTAGAATAAACATTTATTTATTTGTCACAATTTTAATGAGGGGAATGTAGCGAGTAGTGATCTGTCAGCGACGATATTAATGCTGCGTCCGACAATTTTTAACTCTGCAGTGTGCTCATTCACATGCAATGTACAAGTCATATCTAAATACAGTCCTCGTCTATGTCGCCTTTCCCTATCTCTTCCCAATCCTTTGATATCTGCGTCGACTTCAAAGCAGTGGGCTACAGCGTTACCTGATGCTAATAGTCCACATGAAAGAGAATCTGTTTGAGGTGTGAGCTTTTGGGAACTGACGGAGCCTCTTGGGGGGACCCCATTCGCTTCTCCGTCAGCCCAGACAACCTATTCCCCAGTTTCTAGTTAGTGGTGACTTCTAAAAGACCTTCAGAGATACAGGGAGAGATAGCATGCATACATCAGTGGACTGCAGACCTTTTAAACATGAGCCACGGGAAAGTGAAGGCCAGTTCAAAAGGATTTATGCTGTCTGCACCCTGATATATTACTCGCATGTGGTTTTGGTTTACTGACTTGACAAATATGGAGAAGAAAGCTTTAGTACTGAAGCTTGGTCCAGTCAACAAGTGTTAATAGGAATATTATAATTCAGTAGTACTGCTTGAAGTGATCCACTAGTTAGCATAGCTATACATCATCCTGTCAGACAGAGGAGCCCGAAACTGGCTGCAGACTCTGAGGAGTTAGGAGCTTATTAGCATGAAGATCACCACAATGTGCAATGATTTATTAAAGCAGAAATACATATATATGTGGTCTTTCTAGAATATATTTTGTAGAGACGGGGTGGTCATCTCATTTCTGGGGTCTGGGGATGTAGTCTAAGCTTAGACAGCTATTGAGTGACTGAATACAGAGCCAACCAATGTCAGTTTGTGCCACGTGATTTTTTTTTTTCTCGGTATATGTTAGGATTCCCCGCGACCCTGAAAAGGATAACCGGAAGCGATTGGGTGGATATGTTAGGATTCACTTTGGATGTTTGAAGTTGTTTTGTGCTTTGTCTGAACTTCATTGTTGCTATTCCCCAGGCAGTTTACGGTTTACAGTTAGTATTTTTGCTGCAGCATTTTATATCAAGACTTTTCAGGGAGCTTTTAGAACAACCTGATAATAATGAATTATAACATTCCTGCATAAAATTAACAAATGCATGAACTAGCTTTTCAGCATCACTCTGAGACAGAATATTCAGAATTTTAGCAATATTGCACAAATTAATGAAAGCAGTCCTGCATATGTGTTTTTGTGCACGCCGAACGACATATCCTGGAAAAAAAGACAAAAAAAAAATCCTCATCGTGTTACTGGAGGCCAAGGTAATACAATATTTCTAATATTTTACGAGCAACTACAATAAACAGTTTTGCCATGAAATTTAGAAGTAGGGAATTAGGGATCATTCAGGGATTTATGCCTTTAACAATAGATCCCTAAGAGAGTCATTCTGACCACTTGGCATTTTAAAAATTGTACAAATCCATTATCTGATATTTTATGACTTTTGCTACAATGGGATTATTCATCAAATAGCTAATATTTGGGTGTGCGGGACCAAAAGAAAGAAAATTACCATTTAGAACAGCTGCGGATGTCATTTGGACCCAATGCAAATTATTGTAAAATCACTACTGGATTGCCTATCAACACGATTGTTTATGCAAATTGTGACATGACGGCTACTACAACCTGACCCAAAGCAAGCTAAATATGACTGATAAATAAATATTTAGTAAACTGTAGTTAGACAAAAGATGAGCAATAACTGCCGGGCTGAGGATAAGATTTTGAGCTGGAGCAGAGTGGGTCAGACCGGGCGGGGAGTGTGTGGAGAACCGAGCGAGTGGCTGGCTGTGCAGAGCAGCGAGGCAACTGTAGCTGAACTGAACTGAGAGTCCAAAGTGAGAAGAGCTAATCCATGCAAATAAAGATGAAATCCAAAGCACAGCAGTCAAACAGCTTTCAGGTCTGAGCAGGAGAGTTGAGACGGTGAAGCTGCAGACAAAGCGGCACACTGTGAATTTATGAGAAGCTGCAGATTTGGTAATCTGAGGCAGATGTGGATGAGATGAAAAACTCTGCCTGTTCTGCATTTACATTAATGATTTAAAATGTGTTTCTTACATGTTTGTAGCTAGCTGTGACGTCTGTTTTAAATGTAGGCAATCAGCTGTTCACAGTGAACAATCTGTTTTGACTTTGGTGCAACTTATCCCACGTTATCCAACAATATTTTTTTAATTTTATGAGGTCCTTCATCTAATAATTGCATTTTTTAGATCTGTTGATTGTTGTGTTATTTGTAGTATCCTTTGTTTATTAGATTTGTTTAACTGGGTAATAACAGGCCAGCATCTCAGAGTAACCAGGATTATCTTATTATTATGATGTTATGGCAATCAGGCAGTATATAAAAACTCTAATGCACAAATATTACAATTTTATTGCCACCAGGTTATCATATTGTTATCAACATATTATGATATTATTATTAATTGGTTTTGCCCCATATGCATACATTTCTTCACACATTATTAATCAAAGTTTCCATCCTGTTATTACCAGTTACATAAATTTCAGGGTAATATTACCAAGCTATAACCCTTGTTGACAGGATAATCACTTGGATATTACTTTGGCAATATGGCACTTGTTTCTACCTTATTATGCCACTTTTAATATGTTATACCACAACTAAATGAAACAATCAATACATTGGTAAAAAAAAGAAATCATACCGTATACCTTCCATTAGTAGCCCCGGCGTTTATTCAAAAAATTATTAGGCCGGCCCGGTGTTTAAAAGAGACCGGCGGTTGTTGGAGACCGGCTCTTATTTCCTTCTCAGATGGAATTGCAGAAGTGAGAGGGAAAGAGGACCCAGGCGTGGTTTTTAGTATTCCAACAGTTCACAAATAATGCAGTTCCCAATTGTGCTCCTCATTTGCTCTCGAGTGTCTCCTTGTCTGTGGTAGCCCAGAGCAGGAGTGGTGCTCCCTGAAACTTCTCTCCGCCCGACTCTCCAGAAGAGGAAGTAAAAGACCAGAAAATCACAGTTAGCAAGTTCGCTAGCCGACAGTTCCAGTTCAGTGAATCCCACTTCAACGTTCACCGCGCATCCATCTTAAATGCTGTTGGTCGTAGATGACGGCTGATTGGAAACAGCTGGCCGAGTGATGAGACACGGGAGGACTGACGACAGCGCGGAGGGGATTTGATTTTTTTTTTTTTTTTGAGCGACGTTCCAGTCACACTCCATACCAGTTGGTGGCGGTAATGCACCATTCAGTTTTTTGCCAACCACCAATAAAAAGAAGAAGAAGAAGACAGCGCGGAGGGACTTCCGGGTCGAAGGTCGTCCGGCTACTATTGGAGACCAGCGTCTATTTGTCGTGACATGTTTTCAAACCGGCGTTTATTAGGGGCGTGTAAAAGAGACAGGCCACTAATGGAAGATATATGGTATTTATTTAACTGTACATTGTGTTATTCAGTAAATAAGGGGTGATGAGTACTAATCGACTTACCTTTCATGAAATTGTGGCTAAAACAGAGACAAAGATGAAACACTGTGTTTTACCATTTGACGAGTTCACCCCAAGCTCCAGTCAAACAGGCATATTTATACAAAACCAACATTTTAAAACATTAACATAAAACAACGTTCATTTTTTAAATTTTATTAATAATTAGTGTCCCATACAATTCAGTTGATTGTGTTGTTTTTTGTTTTTTTTTCTGTTGGCTGTGTCGTTGTTTACAAGTTAGTCTCTCAAACTGACACAACATGGCCTTGATATGGCCACACTGGGGAAGAAGCAGGCTTCTAAAAATGTGTGAAACCAAATAAAACAAAGCTGTGTGTGACCAATCCCAATATAGCAGCATGATTTCAAAAAATGGCCCACAGTTACGATGATCTGTAACTGTAACTGGGGGCGATTCGGGACTGCTGGCTGGTATAAAAACCAACTGCCCCTGTCCTCAGTGAAGAAAGTTCCTAAATGGAATATGATACAGTGAAAGCTGTTTTAGTCTGAAAAATAACATGGCCCAACACTCCTACTATTACGATTCCTACATTATAACGTATTACTTGGACTTGGTTTTACATGACATGGTTAATGCCAGCTGTTGGGAAAATGTGTTATGCTGCATGTTTGATGGCTTGTGTTTATAAAACAAACACAAAAAAGGACGTACAACATCGAAGCAACAGTAGTATACCTACCTTACCTTACATACCTTAAGTCATAGTGCTTTTCGCTGATGTACTTTGTAACTCGTGAGTCTGTTGTCAAGGTCACAATTGACAAATACAGGCAAGAAAATTTGGATTTCAGACCAGAAGGATCAACTCCAACCGTTCCGAGTCATGGGTCAGTCAGGCCAGGGGAGAACATTTCATGCAGAGAATATAATAACGTAATAATAACTTTGTGTTTAACAGTGAAAAGTTTGGGGGTTTTTTTCACAGCTTTTCCAGTTGTGGTTCTGAGGTTTGATTTGATTCCTGAAAGCGCTGTGGCTGCCTAAACACCCTTTTCATTTGACTCTAGTCATTTGGAACATTTTCTCATTCAAACCAGGGCTTTGATTAAAAACAAAGGGCTGCTTATCTCAAAGGGCTGGGTTTCTTCCACTAGCCTTTGAAAACAGCTCGCAGCAAATTATGGTAAATAAGTGTACAAAAGCTTCTCCTTGTGTATATGCAGGTCAGCTTTCTTCAAAATGTTGGCTTACAATATGGCAAACAACAAAGTGTTGTCATGCATGTGGGCACAACAAATAACGCTGATCTCTGTCTGTGTTCTTTTTATGTGTTTCTTTTTTTTCCCTCTGCCTCATTTCCTTGCTTCACTTCAACATCAATCAGCTGCAGATGGAGAAACTAATAATTTCCAACAACTACTGATAGGCAGCTTATCTCCAAGGAAAGTGGACCTCTTGCAGCCAGCATCAGTGATACCGGCTTTTTCATGTTCCAAATTAATTCCTGAACATAATAACTAGAGGCAGTTTGGTGAAAAGAGGATTTCATTTATAATTAAACAACACTCACAGATGTATTAAATGACTCAAAGCTTTTGGCTATGAAGTTCTAACCTCTGGACAATCAAAACAGCAAAATAAAGAAACATGCTGAAAAAAACAAACAAATCTCAGGCAAGTAAAAACACGTTACTCTGTCTTTGTTCCAGTAAAATTACTCCTCTGTATTCTATTCTTAGAACAGTATATAAGTGGTTGCTTCATGTCATGGTTCTAATCACAATTTCATGTTATCCTTCTATTTCTCATCTGCACAGGCAAATTATTTGGTGTCAGGCAATTGCACCCCAATTTCAGCTCATTCTAATGTTAGTCTTGTGACATGGACTCGCTTGCAAAGGAGCTGCAGAGGAGCACTTGTAATGGATTTTAAATCAAGCCACGTTCCAAGCCTAATTGTGAATATCAGGAGGATCAGTTTGAGATAATGATGGCCTGTGGTTTCTGCCCACACTGTTAGGCAGGATTTGTTGCCCTATGTTAAAATACCTGCTTCTTCGGGCCCAGTTACTACAGTTTGGCATCACATTGCATCCAATTGCATCATGTTGAACCCCTTTGAAGTTCCAGTGACACTTCTTACACCCTTATTCAGGCTTGTCTTCCACTCCTTTGACCTAAATATAAAGAAAATAACAAATGAAACAGCTATCCAGCAACAGAAGTGTGTGAGGCTCTTACAATGTCACATACCAGAAAAGGAACAATGTCATTCTCTATCAAGCACCTGTTTGTGTGTCTTGTAAAGTGATTAAAATAGAGTTGGTGTGCAGTCATGTTCTTAAAGGGCTGGACTCAGATCTTAGAGCTTTCTCTTCTTTTCTCTGTCAGTTAATAACTCCAGACTCACGCCACATCGCTCATATCTGTCTCTGTTGTTCTGTCTTGCTCATTTTTTTTTTATCTCAGTCTATGCATCATTTGAGCTTCGTCTCTTACTCTTTTGCTCCTCGCTCTCCGTGTATTTAAACGAACACCTATTCTAACTATTCCCCCAGGTTTCTATAACTACTTCTTTCATTTCATTTTATTATCCTACCACTTTTGGTCCTTCCTATCGCTTGCTCTGCTCACGTCCTCATACTGTCTCACTCTGCAGAGCGAGACATTGTGTGCAGACGCTGCCAGTCTCCAAAGACTGAAGCCAACTAATGCACAGCAAATACTAACCAGCCAAGCCAGGCATGCATAACGTAAAAGGATGGGCTCTCGTTTCTTTGGGCTGGAGCCAATACACTCGGGCATTAACACCCATCTTTCCACCCATACATTCCAATAAGCCACTGGTAGTTTGCACAGCTCAAGCTGCTGACATACGTATTCAGTCAGGACCCAAATTATTGGTTTTCTCACCAATCACCCACAGGGACCTGTAAGCCAGAATGAAGGATCACATGAAAGAAATGTCTCTCTCTCTCTCTCTCTCTCTCTCTCTCTCTCTCTCTCGCTCTGTCTCTCACTATCTCTAGCTCTTTCTCGCTGTTATCTTCTATTTGCCCTTGAAGTCATTTCATATTCAATCAGCGGAAGCTGAGGAGGCATTGCACGTTGTTGAGCATGCAGGTCATTTGTAAAAGCTAATAGACACTAAGTGAAAAGGAAGGAAGACTGCTCTGTGAGTTTGCCAACATTTGGTAAGTCCCAGAGCTACAAATGTGCCCCCAAAGTTGCAAATGAACAAGTCACTCAGCAGCTGTGTGAGAAAATACATTAGGTCATTATGCTAACATAGTTAAAACCCTTGCATGGCTTCGGTATTGGCACAGTAGTCTTGATCCAACACTGAATATATCAAAATCACATAGTCATGCAAATGTAATATCCAAGTTTCTGTTGAATCTCGCCATTCCTGCTGACATGACAAGCATGTAATATGTACTACAAACTCCCATACAAAGCGTACAACAGGGATGGTTAATCACAAAGAATTTTGTGACCTAGCAATTAGAAAAATTGGGACATGAAAAGCTAGCTTTAACAGAATAACATGAGTGTTATGCTATCACAGCATATCACAGGCACTAAACCAAAAGCAGTGCCTTTGTTCCTCCTGCCGTACACAAATGTTGGAGCTGCTTGAACCGGCATCAGTCACAGAATTGCCAGCCTTAAATAGGCATTTGAATTATATCAGGGGTAGCATTTTCATCAGACGAGAAACCCAACAGACAGGCACCCCTGCAGCTGATGACAAGTAGTAACATATGGATTGATAAAGCATGAGCTCAAACAAAATCACGCCAAGCCTGATATAGTGTTGCAGGCAGCATACTATATGTCAGCAATAAAGCAAATTGTTCCATTTCAAAGTTAGCGAGGCTGTGGGAGATAGACCTAGAGGCAGGTAAATTGTCCATTTCATTATTGATAAGCATCATAGGCAGAAACCAGTCGTCCCTTATGATTGACAGCTGACGCTCAACCCCTGATTTTCCACATGAGAGAGAGAGAGAGGCAAGTAAAAGCAATGAAGGATGTCATGGTCCAATTTCACTTCAAATGGAGCCCTAGGTGCAGGAAGACGGGCAAAGTGAAACCATATCAATGTACCTTTTAGAAGGCAAGTAATTCAACGTAATATTAACTTAATAACATATTCTGCTTTGCATACTGTTGCATACTGCATACTGTCTTTATGGATCTTAAAGGGACTATTCTATTAAAAAGTAAGGAAGATAAATAATTAGTCCTCTGCGATTTCATTTAACACTTTTTTTTTATTACACATCAATTATGAAGAAGTTGCTGTTCTGAAAGGAACAGACCTGTTTTCCAACCCATTTGGCATGAAAAATTAATATGAAGTAATTCAAACTCTTTCTCTCTCTCTCTCACACACACACACACACACACACACACAGACATGATTACACTGCAAAATCTCCGATGTTAAATTGACACTAGATAGTATCTATATGCGTCCACTCTTTTGAGTGTTAAATTAACACTTTGACAGTGTAATATATATTTAACAGTAACCTGGACAGTGTTAAAGATTAACGGGTCACCTCCTAACCGGAAGGTCGGCGGTTCGATCCCAGGCTGCTCCAGTCTATATGCCAAGTATCCTTGGGCAAGATACTAACCCCATGTTT
>VURO01012501.1:3442-14384 GCA_015108175.1 Pelvicachromis taeniatus
TTAATAAAGTATATACACAGGCTAATGTAGCTACTGTTTTCCCATGGGCATTTTCTAACATATTCTATGATTCAGCTGAGACTGGAGCAAATTTATTTACTCTCAAATGTAGCTTGTGGCTTTATTTTGGATGTGTTGACATTGATTAGAACCTTTAAATCTCCACAACACAGCAGCATTGGCATTACACTTGGCAGACAAAGGCATGGCAGAGCCAGACCAGGTAATAAACAGTGTGCAAAAATTTCAAGTCAGGCAAAATAAATCAACAAGTACAAAAGAGAATTGCTTGTTCCAACCAGGAGCTGTGGCTCGACTGTACTTCCACGCTTCAAGCGCTGTTTGATGGAAAATCGAGCTTGAAATGGCAACTATGAACGTATGCTGCACATACATACATACAGACACACACACATGCACACACACTGGCTGGCTGATTTGGGTTGTCACCGTGACAGAAGGATTACCTGTGACGGGGGCCACCTGAGTTAAAGCTTAATGGGTCAGCAACCTGGAGTAGACACACAGAGAGAGAGAGTGTGTGTGTGTGTGTGTGTGTGTTAGCACATGTGTGAGTACATGACAGAGATGCAGTCTCTGTCTCACACTCCACCTCCTTGCTTTACCCCCCTCCTGTTCCTGTTTGACCAAGTTTGTAGTGATCTTCCCTTGGGGACTGCAAGGCTTCAGATGTTGCAGATCTCATGTTTGGTGTAATACAGTACTTAATTATACCAAACTGCTTCTTTACGATGGAATAACAGGCACAGTATTGTAATGTCTTGCATGATAAACTGTTATGTGCATCACCACAGCTCTTATTTCACAGGCATCAACAGAGCCTTGGTATTTCAAGAACTTTAAATACTGCCAGGCTCTTAAAGGCACTGGCATGTCAGAGATGAGAATAAAGTGCCCTTTGGTATCATTTCAGTTACATGACATATTATGGAAATACTGAGACAGTTCCTAGTCACAAATCATCACATATGGATGCTTAAGGACCCATTAGTATCCCATTTAAACACACTATTTTGTGTTGCACTGATGTTATTTCCTAAACTTAATCACGTTATTTTTGGTTTCTAAGCATTAATGAATCAAAGCAAATGTAAAATGTGAGTCAGAACAAAGTTTAAAACAAAAGTTCCAATTGGGACACGAATCATGGTCTCCCAGTTAAGAACCTCAGCCAGTGCCATTCCTGCATTGTAACATAACGGTTAACTGTTACTCTGAAACAGGACTGTCTCACTATTAGAACATTGCCATGGATACTGTATCAATGCATTTCTGCGGAAACACACCTCATGTGTTTTTCTGTGACATCAGGGCCTTGGACGATGATGTCAGTCCACTGTTCCTGGTGATCAGGATAAGGGGTCACACAATGCAAGTTATCAATTTGTTACATTAATCCAGGATTTCCCCAGTGCATTCACTTAAAAGTTGTGGTGTTAGCAGCATGTAACCAAGCCAAAAGGGACAGTTCACAAATCGCATGACTCACAGTAAATGATCCCACATAAAAAAAAACATCAACACTGACAGTTGGGGATTGAGTGCCAGCATAACAACAGTTAAATGTTTTTGTCCATTTTCACTGTTTGTTTCGAGCTTCTTCTTCTGCTTGCTCGTCTGCTTTGCAGGCAACTTGCAGCTTGTCTCAGAACAGCCTTTTCACCACAGCAGGGGCTAAAAGGAGATGGAAGTTTCTGTTAGGTCTCATAAAAAACACCAATTTGCTGGATTTCATTGTTAAAATAAGAAACTCAGTCTTCTGCACTTTTGTTAATAGTCCAGTTTATTTCCTTTTTTTTTTAACCGTTTTCCGGTGCCAATTTGCTTTTACCAGAACTGAAAGCCCTACAGGGAATCTGGTATTCACTGTTCATTTACACTTTGTATTTTTGTCTCATGAGGTCTTCACAGGTGCAAAAGCTACATTAACATTAAGGATGCTATTTTGGTGTCAGTACAGCATGCAGAAATCAGCTCTGCACCTGTGAACTGATATTTAAGCCTGATTTAGACATGGTGCCAGGAATGAAGAAAAGCAGGAAAACTTCTGTACTGCACATTTATACTTGTACACAATCACAAGCTTGTTTTTTGAAATACACCTGTTCAACTGCTCCTTAACCCAAACATCTAATTAGCCAATCACCTGGTAAGAACTGTCTGGGAGATACTGTCTTGGCATACTTTTGACCACTTACTAAAAATTGAGCATTGTTTAAACACCACAGCACACCTACAGAATATTCTTGTCAACAATATCCTGTGGGTACTACTGGCTACTTGCAGTGTGACAATGCACCATGTCACAAATCAAATCATCTCATAGTTTTTTTTAATTTATTTTTTTTTTAAACATGCCAGTGACTTCACTGTACTCAAATGTGTCTAGGGGTATGATTCTCGCTTGGGGTGCGAGAGGTCCCAGGTTCAGATCCCAGACGAGCCCCCACTTATGTTACGACCCCGTCTGCTTGGCAACAGGAGGGGAGTGACATACATGAGCCCTCACACAAAAAAAACTGTTTAACAGGCCACTGGGTAACCAAGTAATACGTGAAGAAGAAAAAAACCAAGAGTAAATGCTATGGGTTAACTAAGGCAAGCTAGCCTCACAACTCTAATAAAACTAAGTTCAGCGGTATACCAGATTTTACCAAGCAGTGCAACACTGAACAGGGTTAGCAAACAAAGTGCAAAAGGAGAGGCAAACGAGGAGGATACTGCAAGTGCTTTTCTGAGCAGCGGTTTCCCCATAGTGTGAAGGATCTTCTGCCTTTTATAGCCGCAGATGCACACAATCAGCCAGTCATTTCCTCTTGGAGGGTCATGGGATCTCCTGGCAGCCAATCGTTTGCGTGGACTGGCAACTTCAATCAGAAGAGGGCTGGCACAGGTCTCCCAGTAACCAATCCTCCATGAGTCCTTGCACACTCAGATTTGCATAGATACAAAAAGGCATACACACTCCCCAAGGCTCAGGGCCATAACAAATGGCCTACAGAGTCATCCAATCTGTCTAATGGAGCACGTGTGGGATGTGGTAGAATTGGAGATTTTGATTGTCAATGTACTACTTACAAATTTGGAGCAACTGCGTGGTGCTTTCATGTCAGTATGGACCAAATAGTAAGGAAGCCACAGAATGCAGTCTTGAGTTTCAACTTCCTTTAGGTGACCTCAATAGCTCACATTATACTGGGGTGGTGCAATGTCTAGCAGAGGTTTTGCCCACTGGCCCTTGTGACAGTGATAGCCCAGTCCTTTTTTACAGTCAGTTGTATTCTGTCTAACATGGTTGAGTTTAGCAGGAAAATTGTTTGATTTAAATGTTTTTTGTTTTTTTTTTTAAACTAAACTTTTGCCATCTGCCACCATCTTCTCCAACATTTCCTTGGACACCATGGTTACGCATCCTTAGCTCCCCAAGGTTATACACCCTGCAACAGTGAGCTGGACACCAGCTGAACACTTGTTTGAGTCCCCTTTTCTATTTTAGATGCTCAAGGGCTCCTGCTGATGTTATTGGACCACCAGTGTACTCAGCTCTGCATAAAACTGCACACTGAAAAGGAACTCGAATCAAATCTAACTAGTCTAAACTTCAAAAATGACTTAATAAAATACAATTTGAACATAAAAAACTAGACCTAATCTTTTCCCCTTGTTTATTAAAACAATTATAGATATAGAAGAACAAATAATTATTGTTTGAATAAATATAATGACAAAGTGAATTTTGACTTAATCTACACTTTGGGAAACAAGTGTTTTGAGTAGTATATTTTTTTTTCTAGGAAAATGGGGAATAGGTTTTTTTTTGTTTTTGCAAATTGCTACAAATGTGGCAAATAAAGAAACATTATATTAAGATTAAACATGTGAAAACCTATATGTATCACTATCATTTACTCACTGGTTTCATATTTTAAATCCATTATACTGGCTGAGGAAAAAAATGCGAAATGGGCAACTTTCATGAGCCAAACATGATACTAGATACAAAACTTATGAAACTTTTATACACCATAAACATTTAATACTGGGAGGGAATAGAAAGATGTATCTATATTTTCCCTTCTCCGTACTCAAAATGTGACTGAGACCACTGACAGATTTCAGATTGCAAAGCATTCTAGGTGTGCTCACACCAGCATTAGCATTTATTTTTCCTGATCCAGATAAGATACCCAGACATGAACTCTATATTAACGCAGTCAAAAAGTAAGCTCAATCAAAATACTACGCTTTGCAATAAAACGTTATTCTGCAGAACAGCTAAAACATAATACAGCAGCATTCACTAAGACTGATAGTTAGGCAAATTATTCATCATCCTTGATAATGCAGACATTGTCTGAGATGGATTGTTACAGCAGCACAGGAGAGCTGTGTTTGTGCTATGAGATACAGGTCTGAAAAGCAGTCTCATTAGTGGAAGCAGTTGCTATGTGAATGAAGGTCAAGACACGGGCTGCCTGCATGCTGAGACACTGAAAAGACAATAAGGCACTATTACCAGCCTATTGCTCTCTCACACATTCTGTTTGCCTCCAAGGCTGCTCATCTTAGTCGCTTGCATGCCAGTGTTTCCAAACACTGACCATGTAAAATGAAAAAGAGATGCAGTTCAGAGTTTCAGCTTGACTGCACTTAAATTTCAATCTTTGCTGTATAACCTGGAGTCAATAAAGTAGTCAGCATAAGCCCTGAATCAGATCACAACAAGGTTTCCTTCTTAGTGGCACAATCAGTGGCTGTCTATGCCTTATAGGACTCCTAGCTGGAATACGAGCCCCCTCCGTGCTGTTTACCTCACAGTACTCGTTTTCCGTGACATGAAGAAATATGAGCTGCAGCCTGTCAGTCGTAACCACTGGCTGTCAGACTGATTAAGCATTCTGCTGACACTGCTGAGATTGTTTATGCACTTCAGAAAAAAATTCATGGCTTTATGGCAGCATGAAGATAGGGTGATAGTATCAACACATATTTTGTGTTGCAATCAAAGAGTTGTATCATGTAAAACTCTTCATATGTTTAAACAGCAAATCTTCACATATGTTCAGTGGCAATAAAAACTAGCTGTGCATTCTGTGCAACTGCCTCACTAGTGAGTTAAACATCACCCAAAAAAACCCGCCTGCTAGCACCCATAGAGAGTGACAAAAGCATGTTTTATTTATACATCTGTGATAACACTCATATGAATATCAGAAGGCAAGCGTCGCTACATGAGGAGAGGATGATTGCAATTTCTGTCATTAACCACAGTGACATATTTATCCATCCCTTTTTGCTACCTTGACAAAAATGTTGTTTGCTGTGTTATTTCCAGTTAGCCTCTCAGTATTTGATTTCAATATTAAGAAATTGCTGTGGAACTTGAAGACGACCACATAAACCCAATAGTAACCAAGATCCCGCAGCGTGGGCACATGGGCCATGAGTCAAGATCTATTGTATGCACATTTACAATATGCTTCAAATAACAGCCAGATTTTAGAAGTGCAATGCTGATGGGTCCCTGGGCTCATGATGAATCCATCATTATAAAACTGTTGGGTGTATTTATGAACTGATGGGTGTGTGGAAGATGAAATTGTTTGAGGCCAAGAAGGAAACTCCATACATGTTATTTTATTAGAATGTTTAGAAATTTAGAGGACATGACATTTTTTCCATTCTTTATAACTGCTATTGGAATTAGACTCTTCAGCTTAAGTAAAAACACTATTTTCCCTTTTAACAAAGACCTACAGACTGCTCTAAGGTCAGGACGTAACCCCAGAAAAATGCTACGTAGAGAGTTATGTCATGCGATTATTGTTGGTCCTTACCATCAATCTACAGAGTGTCCTCAGGTGTAATCAAAAAGAAAAAAAAAAAAAAAAGTACAGCGCTTCAAAAAATAAGGAAGGAAGGACAAAAGGACAAACCAGAGTAAAAAAGAAAGATAGCCATCAATCAAAGGCAGACAGAAAGCAGTGCCGTCTTCCTCTGCTCTGCTTGCACAACACAAGCCACTGAGGCATGAGCACCATGAGTAAAGGCATTACTGCCCATTTATTTATTAATGTATTTGTGAAGGCAATACAATTAAATTAATTCCAAGGGAGTTAATGGGATCCTAACACTAACCATTCTATGTTTAAATCTAAAAGGTCTTTAGGGTGAAGAACAAATAACTGCAATATCTACCAAGACAGTGTCCTTACTAGTATAAATAAATCTAAAGACAAACACACACACACACCATTTCCAGAGGCAGCCAGTCAGAGTCTGACTGGAGCCAAGATGTCAAACAAAGACAACCTGTACATCAATCTCACTCTAAAGTAAGAGATAAAGAGGTGTGTGTGTGTGTGTGTGTGTGTGTGTGCGCGCTTTATATAAAATATTCAGTCTAAGCATGCCGTAGATGGCTTAACACAATCAGTCAACCTGCAAGTCACTCTCATCTGTCAGCCAACAGTAAAGGTCCAGGTTACCAGACTGTCACTTAGGTCAATGACTTGTAGTTCTGCTCTGACCAATAAGACAAAAAACTCCATATCAAACAAAGAAACAACCAACATGAAAAAATATGTTGACGCACAGTTTAAGAAAATGCGTAATCACTGAAGCAGCGGCGTCTGTCTCTTATCCTGATTTGCAAGTGCTGCAACATTTTGAGTTACATGGCAAAGCGCCACATCAATTTCTTGTAGTTGCAATTTTCTCTCTTTCTGGCAATTTTCTCTGCTGCCTGCAACATTTTCAGCTAGCAGAAAAAAATCTCAATGCATTTTTTTTTTTTTTTCAGATGTCACTTGCATCTAATTTTTCTGCAAAAGATTTCTGTCAGTTAGGAATTTCACATTTTTTTGGGACCTTGTATTTGCATTTGTTTTGTCTATTTTTATTTATTTTTTTTGCCTTCATTCATTTTTCTTTCATATTTACTCATTTTTAGATTTAGGCAATACAAATTACTTTGTCATATTTACACACTACACGTTAAAAAGTTAGATTTCGCTAAATATTTCAGTTTGGAGTAAAATATGCCAAACAGTAACTCTGCATACTGACAAAATATTACTTGGGAGTGACAGACCCGCTTTAACATGGCGTGTTAAAAGCAATCCTTGTGCTTAAATCAGCCACCAAATCGGCTTTGACAAAACGGAATAAACTGGCACCTGAATCATCAAACTGCTTGTTTAGTAATTGTCGGTGCGGTCAGGACAGCAGACTTGAGTTAGTGCTGCTGGGTTGTGTTGAGGATTTGTGTTTGGGACAGACACGATGCCCAGCAGCTCCTGAACGCTTTCTTCTACTTGGAGGTGCATCAAAAAAATGTCGCCCCAGGACGGCGGGCCAATCACGCTCAAAGATCAGATTTAAGCTGTGACAAAAAGAGATTCATCTGGACACTTACTGGGAGCAGGATAATCAGAATGGCTTAGATCACACCTACAAATGGGACAATATGCCTGTTGGCATGTACAGCAGGTGTCCTCAATGAAAGCATTCGCAGGCCAACAGAGATAGCAGAAAGCATGCGATGAGATGAGCTACTACACTACATATACAGAAAAGTAAAATAACAGCAAACCATAATGTAAACAGTGATATTATTCCACACAGAAATGAAAATGCTGATCTCGTGGTCAGAGAGCATCGACCCTGTTCAAGAGTGATTTTTATTTCTTTACTTTGTTTTGTTCTTTTCTGTAATTTCTTTGGTCTATACCTCCATCTGTCTCTCACCAGTTTTGATTAGAGGCACGCTACACAAACGAATGTAATGAAGACAAATGTGTTTCCTGATACGTGATTAATTGAAAATAGTACCAGAGTTATGAGTTTGTCTTTCATTTTCCAATCTGGAAAACTGTCACTTATTTTACTGCTTTGCAGATGTATTGCTAGAATAGTCAAGGTGGAGTGAATGTGAGAGATGAGAGAGAGAGAGAGAGAAAAGAGAAAGGGATTATTACCTCACTTAAATTTTTAAGTTAACATCTCCATGTAGAATTGTTCCTTTTGGCTTTGAGATACGGGGCCACTAGGAAAACACTCAGATTTTAACAAGCATTTCAAAAAAAGAAAAGAAAAAAGAAAGCAGACTGCAGTTAACAGACTGCTCTCCTGTGGAACTAACTCCCAAGTTGAGTTTTAAGAACTAAGCACCCTCTCTACTTTTAAGACTAGACTTAAAACTTCCCTTTCTCATAAGCTTTATAGTTAGGGCTGGATCAGGTGATCCTGAACAGCCTTGTTATGCTGCTGTGAGCCCAGACTACCAGGGGGAATATCTGATAATGCTCTGAACGCCTATCCTACTCCCTTTCACTTTCCATGTAATCGTTGCCACTAATGCATAGTGTTAACTTTGTGCTTTCACCCTCTTGTTTACATTTTGCTTTATTCTCCATCTCCGCTTTCCTGCTAAATTTTACGGGAATCTTTGGCTGTGGCGGTTCATGTTGCTGATGTGTTGTTACTTATCCTCCCAACCTGCTCATTGTTTACTGTAGCAGAGCTTTACTGTTTCTACTGTTACTGTTTTACTCTTTTCTTACTACAGTGAACCACCCATGTCAGAGGTTTTCAGAGCTTGGCTCTCAGGGCCAATGTCCAGCAAGACAAAGAGTCGCTGCCAACCTTAGTCTCTGGGAACTTCTGCCTGCGGGTGCAGGAATGCTTTGCTTTCCAGCCTTCTACCTGTACTAGAGTCGACACTGATCTTCAGTATTTGGCTGTAATTTCATCTTCACTGAATGGAGCTACCTCCAGGGGCTCCATACAGTCACTGTCATCCTTATGTCCAAGCACCCTGGGGGGGTTTCTGCCCCCATTGCTTGCCTCCTGTTTGTCACCACACCTGTCTGCCCTGCCTTCAGGAGGTTCTCCTGAAATGCTCTGCCTGCCAGAAGGTCTTGCCAGCAAGTTATCCATTCAAGGGGTCTGGCTCCACTTGAAGTTTAACTTTAGAGGAACCCCACTTTCAACTTTTAACACATTTTACCTTCATCCAGCTTTTACAACTATCCCACCTGCAGGCTGATTGCCTGAGGTGCCAAGTCCATCTGCTGTCAAGTTACCTGGCTGTATGTGAACCGACCTAAAAAATGAGCCTCCAATAACAAACAACTAAAAACTTTCCTTCACCTCTGCTTCTTCCTAGCTGGCGGCTTTTCCTCCTCTCCTGTTCTCTCCCCCGCTCACTTTGTGTGTGTGTGTGTCTGTGTGTGTGTCTGCGTGTGTGTGTGCGCGTGCACTTGATTACAAGAACAGAATCAGGTGTACAGAAAGTCAAGCCGCCAGCTGCTTTTCATCATCATCTGCCATAAATACCTGATTCCAACTTCAACATGCTGCCAGACTTTGTCCTTACAGTCAGTCAAATATTCAGCCGTTTCAATAAGTTTGGTACTAAAACCGTTTCTTTGCCTGGAGCCTTCCTCACCCTGACCTGTCTCGCCCTTTCATTGGGTAGCTTTGCACTCTTTTTTTTTCTCTTCTCCTCCAGCTTTACTCTACTGGACATCAGCCAAGTCTTGCCCCTGCTCTTTGTTCCAAACTTTGCCCTGGTCTCCATTCATCCCCAGCTAAACTCCCTCCCTGCCAGCTACCCAACTTAGTCTTTCCCTGCAAATTCCTTGCAAACATTTTTTTTTCTGATATGAATGGAAACGTTCTGTAGATATGCTGTAAGCGTCTCTTCTCCTCAAGTTTCCCCTGAAAAACTGCTTCCACATTTTTTTGTAGTGTAGGTTTGATACATTAAGTGGATATCATCTGAATTTACTGTGTTTTAGTAAAAGTTTTCCAAAGATTAATACTTTTTCTTCCCAGCTGAACAAGGAAACAGTTTGTTGGGAAAGACAAAGGTAATGTGGCACTAAATGGTGTCAAATTTCTGCAGATCAAGAAGCAACTTTCACCTTTTGAAATGAACTTTCCATTTATTATATTTATGTAGCACAAGTTCACCATGACATTTGTACCTAAATGCCAAATAAGGGTCTTAAAATATTAGAACTCCATTATTAATTTAAAGGGCGAGAGAAAGTATTCAGTCATCATAAACAATGACATCAGTAATTATGTAAAACATTGTAGACACATTCTCCATGCAGTTGCTTTATCACAACTAACACAAACATCAAGTCTCAGTGAACAAAATGTTCTCTTCTGTCCTAGTAGATGTAACACACCCCACTCCTCAAGGGGGCAATAAAGAGCTAATCAGTGTTTCCATGACTAAAGCATATCCTATATATGAATGATCACCTAGAGGTTTTGTCAAAGTGCTCAGCTCTGATTCCGAACAGGAGGGCTCAGCTTTCGCTGGCTGTTTCTTGCCAGAGCCATAGATAAACTGTGACAGAGAGAAGATGAGTTTGGGTGGATGCAAACAGATGGAGTGAGAACACACTGCTCCTCATGCCTAAAAGCAACAGTAATCCTCATGTGGTGGTAGTTCCCCGCCTCATAAAGTTTACGCTGGGAACAACAAAACAGCAACAACCAAGCAGCACAATCACTCAGAGGATCCCTGTGCTACACTGCAGCCTCCACACAGAGCATAAAGCAGATTTATTGACATGTCAAGCAGAAGTAATCTCTTTAATCAGCATAGTCTTATCGCCTGATGAGGAAGTGGCAGCACACAAAGCCGAATCGTTTATCCTACCGTTGTGTTGGGCGTTGGGCCCTGAGTTGGTGATGGGTGAAGCCAGGAGTAAAATTGAACAGGGAATAGGGCTGGGATGATAAAGCTGATTATAATGCATGGAATAAAGCACTTAGATGTTGACATTATTACAATATCCACCACTAATTAGTTACATCCCAGGGAAAACTATTGTCAGAGGGTTGCTCATCCAAATACGCACGGAAACAGCATTCACAGACAGATTCAGAGACTGTGTGT
>VURO01012503.1:2109-19225 GCA_015108175.1 Pelvicachromis taeniatus
TTTTTTTGTTGGGTGGTGGGGGGGGGGGGGGGGGGATAAATCTTTCTGAAGAATATTTTTTGCTTTCTTTTTCTGAAGTTGGCAGTAACTTTCAGCACTTGCTTGATTGATGTCTGCCAGCCCAGCACACACCATTTCTTACAGATCAGAAACAGTGAAGCTTCTTGGTAAAACAGTATGATGCTAAGGATACACACTGTAGACTCTTGGATAATGTGAAATTAGGAGCCAGCACTGTCCTTAAATTGGCTAACTTTACTTACAGAGTGACTGCAGGATACATTGGTTATACAGCTTAGAATGGCTGTAGCCTTATCAACTCATTGCAAGAACACGATTATTATTAAAGCTCCAACTGTGAGTTGGTTTGTTACAAGACCTGCAGGTTGTACTGTACTATATTTATTACCATTTCTTAACGTGACTTATTTTTATAGAGTTGGCATCAGTGTTTTACAGTAGAACATTAAAATAATATTTCCTGTGAAGTGTAAGGCTCTGCAAAGGGTGGGGTAAGATCTGAAAGGCAGGATGCAGTTACCATGGACTAAACAATCTGAAAATGGTAAATAAATCCCTCGTTGAATATAGTGTGATGTATTGTAGTTTGTAATGTGCTACATTGATGAGGCATCATCATCACCCACTGGTTGAGGGACTCCTGTTCTGGAGCTTCAGCTAAAGCAGACCCTACTTTATTCTATATTTCACTTAAACCAAACATGTATTGAAGAAGGCTTAAAAGCAGCAGTTGAGACAACAAAATCATTCGGTACATCACATTTTTAGGTTTTAGATAAAAATGTAATTAAAAATGTAAGGACTTTGTTAAGCAGCCGAGCTGTTCAGTGACTTTATTTTGTGGGCAGACCAATGTGAATTTTATTCCTTGAACAGGTATTCTTGGTGTGCGCTCTGTGTTCTAGTAGCTGCAATTCCAGAAGTAAAAGAGACTTAACAGCAGATAAAGAATCAACTATAACAACGTTTATATATTTTCTGCATCGCCAAATGAATTCATGCGCATTCCTGTGAGAGTTCATTCAGTGGTTTTAGCAAGGCATGCCTTAACACCTTACACCTATAAAATACATTACTCGATCAGAGAAACTATGTTGCACTTTAACATGCTGTAAATAAAAGAATTGGTGAAAATGTAATGTTGGTGATAATGTTTCCAGCTACACCATTAATATCACTTTATAGTACACTCCTCATGAGCCATATAAGCAATAACTTATTCTTGTCTGGGAGAATATTTCTGACATTGAAAGTAAAAATCGTGGTAGTAGTCGTGCTGTGCTGTGCTGTACTCCAAATTTTGGTATCGATTCGATACCAAGTAAATACAGGGCAAATACTGCCAATACCAACACCAATAATGATACTTTTGACTTATAAAGTCAGTTTATATAAAGGAGAGCAGTGTATCTTGACATCAGTTTGCTAATTCTGAACACATTTTAATTATTATTTAACACAACAAAACGCACCTTTCAGCTTTTCCTGGAATTTTGAAAATGTTTTTTTGAGACCTGAAATGTCAATATGTTTGTCTAAAGCAGAGCTTCTGTTGTTTAGATGTGCTATAGGCTATAAACAAGCACTCTCAAAGAGCTCATCTCCCCCCATAGGGTAAGAACTATTACAACATGATGATGTCAGCCCATTGAGGGCCTCATATTAAAAAACAGTGTCTTGTACTCTCCCTGTGCCCTTTCATACAATATGTTACTCAATGTGCTTTCTTGTGCTTTTTTTTTTTTCAAGGTCAGTTTTGACTCTGGGCAATAAAGGTTAAGGTCAAATGTTTAGCCAAGCTAGGTACGCCTCGCTCTCAAGATCTAGTATATTGTCACGAAGTGTAAAGAAGAACTGTGGGCAATACAAAGTTCCTGTTGAAGTTTCACATATAGTGTAACCTTGATCCAATTTTCACCCAAATGAAATCAGCTCAGGCTGTTAGTATCGACCATCTCACAATATTTAAAAGCAATATCTTGAAAAGTGTGGACACAAGAGTGCAGACAAACAAACTAATGTAAATGACTGGAATAAAACACAGACACAGAGAGGAAGCATGTTTGCGATGTACTTATTCATTTCCTAAAGAAATTATTTAACACAATTTAGTGGGATACGTATTGAACTTAGAAGATAGAAGTAAATTATCAATCATATTGGGCTAGTATCAATCAATATCGATACATCAATATATCAATATTGATATAATATCAATATAAATTTCCCCATTTTTAGTTTATAAATTAAAATGAGAGAAATTTGGGGAAATAGCCGAGACATAAAATAACGGGTTTGAACATATTTTCACACTCAGACTCAGGCACAGGAGCAGTGTGAGTCTTCAGTCTTACAGAGTGTTCCCATGCTGAACTTAGAGTAATGCCACACTGTTAAAGTAACATTTTACTATGTTTTCCCAATTCTGGTGGGATCTATTATCTTTAGTTTTCATTTCCAGAGGATTAGGCATTCCCATGGACTTAATTGCGATCTCCTAAACCTCAGAATCCTCTTGTCTAACACTGTCTCTGTGGGAGAACTCCACCTCAGTGCTCTTGTCTGCCTAAACCACAGCAATCATTCAGTCGACCTGAGCTGTGCTTCTGTCTGCTGCTTTCTAGCCTCTGTGCTGCTGAACTCTGGCTGACCTGACAGTAGACTGGTTTAACCTCGCAGTAACCCCCGCACCCACTTGTCTCTTCACCCCCACAAGATCACCCAACCACGCACACACACGCATACATACTTCCTCACACCCAGCCAAAGTGCACAAACAGTCAGCTCTTTCATTTGAACACAACGCCTGACTGGCAGAGCGAACTGCCTTGCACTGAATAAAATCCTCATCCATTTTTAATCACTTACGGAAGAAGCCGAAAAAGGGGAAGTGGAATATATGCCAGCTTCAAAATACAGTACGCAAACAAACAAATATAAAAGAGTATGTATAGAAGTAATAGCCTCAAAGCAGCATGAGGAGGCTTCACTCAACAGCACAGTCAGCTGCAGGGAGGCCGTTGGCAAACGCAGCATATGGCTCTTTAGAAACTGTGTAGCTTGTGAATGGAAATCAGGCTGCATATGTTTGTTGTCTCCAAATGTTCCCATGGAGTGCATTTAGTGGGCAAGTTATAATGGTTTTGTCAGGGCAAAAAAAGAAACTTGTGATCATATGCTCAGTTCTCACCTCTTTGACAAACGGGTCCAAGCATGTGTCAAAACATCCAAACTGATCCAAATCATCCAATCCCGGCTTGGTGAGGTCACCCGTCGGCCACTTATCACATGTTGGTGGTTTTCATCTGTGCGCGCGATGAAAGGCTGAAATCTAAATATAATCATTCAGTCAATCACTCAGTCATATCTGCGAAGGGTGTTTCATATCCCTTTGTAGAAGAACACATTGTTTGAGATGTGCTCCTTTCTCCACTCGCTGTCATCAAAAACAGAAATGTCTCAAAGAAGGATGTTGGCAGGGCATTGCATCTGAACTTGTCATTGGTTTAAAAAAAGAAAGACAGCATGGCAACTGAAGCTTTTTGCACCTGATGACAAACAGCAGCCTAAAATTTTAAAAGGAAAAAAGGGCACAAGCACAATGCTCTAAAAAGAACATGGAAGACGGCATAATGACTGCAGAAGCATTAAATAAACATTACGGCGAAATGACTTCTAAGTACAAACGTTAATGTTACACATGGCAGAAAATCTGAATGAATCAACCATTAGTTGAAGGCAAATTTGCCTCCTCATTGTCAAATAGAGTATGAGGCCTGATAGCAGGGAGATAGGACAAATGATGAGTGTGGTGTAATAGGACTCGAATAATACTCTGTGCAAGCATTGTAGTGAGTGTGTCACCGCCACACAGCGCCTGCAGATTTGTTTGTGCGTGCATGAGGAGCATTTGTCAAGTGTGAAAATGCAAACTGTATTTGCAAGCTTGTGTTTATACAGTATGTGTGTGCATATAGTGGGTATGATTGTGTTGCGGAAGTGCACTAAGAGCATTACATGGCTGAGCGCTCCACTGACTCCCAGCAGGGCTTTTAGGCAACTTGGTATCCATCGTTTTGTCTTGTAACAAACCAAGACACGTGCTCTCACACCTTTCCTGGTTCATTGTGAGGTTGCATTTGTGCGCGCTGTTGTGTGTTAACGTAGACAGTCATGCGCATGAATTAGAGTCCGTATGAGTGACAGCTCGCCCTTTACTGCACCATAAACTGGTCAACTGAGATCAAAGTAGATCCAGATCTGCAGCACGCTGTTTCAGTCTTTTATTGAAGTCAACACAATAAATGAACTAATTTCTAAAATAGTCTGCGAAAAGGATTCCTGTTGTGATCAGTGCGTCGTTTCATCAACACAGTTTTTGCTTCAAGGGCAAAACTGAAGTGACATCTGCACTGCAGTCTGCATAAAATTACACCGCTGATGGAAAGCACTGACTTTGGTTGAAAATTTAATATTTCATAAATATTCCAAACAGGGTCAAAGATTTTACAATTCACATAATAATGTTAATAAGAATGGCAAAAAATAAAATAGACTCCAAAACGTCGTAGTAGTGCTTGCTTTTCTCATTTCAGACATTTTACATCAGCGACTTGAGAGGGTTAGGCTATGTGCAGTCTGCAGAGTTTGCTGACGTGCAAATTCTGTACCTTTTACTATTTCATCAATAGAGCATCTTTCATGTTAGCTTAAAAGTTAAAACTTTTTAAATCAATATCGCATTTGATCACCAGTCTCTGCAGCCCCATCTTACTCCTCTAACGTCCTATTCTAAGCCACCTGACCTGTGTGTGTGTGTGTGTGCGCACGTGTGTGCGCGTGCATGTGTGTATTTGCCTGCTTGATTGCAGGACTGGAGACAGGTGCCCTGAGCTGGAGCAGAGCCTCAGCAGCTGCACCTTGTCAGTGATCAAGCCTTTTCAAAACACCCGGCTCTTCTACCGCCGCCTTTCAAAAATCATAGTCACCACTAAAGTCAGTGAAATTGCAGTTGAGCCATTTGATTGATTACATCTTGATAGTCGTCATTTGTTTCTTAGTTTCTCCTCCGCATTTAACTCGGAGCTCCATCTTTGCAGCACCTCCTTTGGATTTCTGGAGCCTTGCAACACTCACCAGCCCAAATAGCACAGCCTGAGCTTTTCCCCCAGCCTCTCACCAGCTTACCCCCTCCAAATAAATCACCCTTTACCTGCAACCTGCTTCCCTTTGCTTTAATATCCGTTTTTGGGATCACCAGTTCTGTGGAACACATCAAGTTACAAACTGTAATGGGGAAAAAATGTTGTTTGCAGTGACGGATTTGCAGGAAAAAAATATGAACCTCCTCTCTAGTTCATCTTAACTCTACAGAACAGTTTAGTGCCTTTCAGTAAATGATTTTGGTTTTACTGCCAACAACTTTGAAACGGGAGTAAATATTGAACTCGCTATATAATCACCAGATCATAAACATTACTCAGAATGAATGCTAATGTTCCTTTTTCTAGCTGTATACATTAAAAGTTTTGCTAATGTGCCCCCGGTGAGCACTTGATGTCTTTGCTGCTATTGCAAACTTAGACTGTATGAAAAAGGATGTGACGTGAAGCACTTTATATATTGGCCACCAGGGGGAGATTTGTCTGGTTGCAAAACAAACCTCAGAAAAAACTTTGCTGATGAGCTTATTGGCTGAGTTGCTATAGTGTCGATAAATACTGAATGCAACTTATTCTTTTTGCAAATTATTGTCTGATTTTAAATTAAAAAGGAGAATAAATCAGGGTATTTTTAGTTAGTGACTGACTTTAGCCAACTAACACCCTTTTGGTGTTTTTGGTGCCCGTGACATCTGGCTTCAAAACAACAACATGGCAACTATGAAAATTGTTACCTCAAGGTCTCAAAGGGAACCTTAGTACCCACTGGTTTATGCTGGTGGCTAAATCACTTTGAGTGGTGATTAAAACTAATTAAAACAACTCTGTCTTTCTTTTCATGTTTTTGCAACTTCCAAAAATTATACAACTTGCGAACACCACACACCAAAGAAGGCTGTGCGATCTCATAGTTTACAGCCTCAAATGCTCTTAAGCCACTCTGTACTAACATTTATACCAGCATTTGGAAAGTTGTCAATAATTAATACCTCCAACTTGTTTCAATCGGGAATCATTGCATCCCTACAACTAAAGTTTTTCCTTGACCTTGCAAACAACTTGGAAGCAACAAAGGGCTGAATTTTATGAATAAGAAAAGCAGAATTTTAATATCTTTTCCATCTCATGTGGCTGCTCTCACCTACTGGAGGCCTCAAATCACACTGGCTGGTCAGAAAAACCAGTTTCATAAAAGAACTAGCAACATTTTCTCATGAAACCTGTGAATGATGTTTTATTAATCCTGAATTTTTCTCCTGTGCTTCCTGTATACAGCACACAAGAAAAACAGCCAGCCCTTCCAGAGTATTCGCATGAACATCTGTTCTTTCTTCTTTCTTTTTTTTGAGGGGGGGCTATGTCCTTTGTGATATACATATGCTCTTGGGGCTGGTTTCAGAAGTGTCTCAGTCATAAACTATCCTATCTTTGTGTGCATCCCATTGTTAATTGATCTGAGATGAAACGGCAGCTCTTCTGTGTCAAATTCATGATTAAATACATTCCCCGCCCTAAAAAAAACCATCAACCGGTGCCTGATAAAATGGAATATGCAAGTGTTGCCACTGTCACGCGATGCAGACGGTCCCCAACGGAAAAACACCAATTACAGATGGCAACAAACACAGACCTAAATCCAGGGAGATTGCTCCCTGCTGTGAAAGATGCCACAGAATTCAGCGCAGGTCCAAAGAATGGTTCTTATTAAAATGCTCAAGACAGATTAGAATGAATAGAGAATTTTTGCCCTTTGAAAGATGATTAAAATGAATACAGAATTGCTTCTCTGAACGCTATGCTGCATACAGTCGCACTGCTCAGTCTAGCCTTTTAATATTTAAAGGGAGATGTGTGGAATCCAGAGCTGAGGGTGGCTGAGAAAAAAGGGCGAGGGTAAAGTGGGGAAGGAAGGAAGGTTTGGGGGGGGGCAGCAGAAAGGGAAGCAAATGGAGGAAAATGCTTGATCACGACTGCAACAAGAAAGAGAGAGGGCCAGAAAGAAGAAGAGCAATACGTCCAGCCAGTGTTATTCGTTTTCATTTGAACCTCTGAACCCTGAATGACTTCCCATGGGTAGAAACGGCTTGTCAGCGCTGCGTGTGCGTTAGCGTGTGTGTGCGTGTGTGCAAGAGAAAGACAAAGAGAGTGTGTCCACGCTTACATCAGCAGTTCAAACCCCTCATTTCACCGCCTCAGCACCCCTCAGTATTGCACCCTGTTCTCTTTACGCCCCATCTCTTTCCTTCTATTTCGCCTCCACCCGGCCGCCACCCCGCTGTGTCACCAGGACGGCTATTTACTCTTCCAGGGCGACGATCAAAACACTCATTTTTCTCTGTCTGCCTGAAGCTCTTTTACTGGCCTTTTGTCAGTCAGCCTGCTTTGACTTATCTGACTGGTTTCTTGACAGTCAGGCAGTCATTCAGTCAGCGTGTAACTGACTGGCCTTCCTGTCCGTCCACTGTCAGTCTCCCTCTTGGATTCCTCCTGGAGTCTCTCTGCCAGCTGGTTGTCCTGTAACTTTAAAATATTTCCAAGGAATTCATCACTTTTTCATCCAGAAAACTAATTTCTTATCATATATAAATAAATATTCAGGTTTAGTTAGTGACCTTCATCTACAGATTTGGATGGATTAAAAAAATCAGGATTACTCGCATTCAAAGCCACAATGTTACGTTTATAATGTCCTTGTATCAATTCAAGGGCACCAATTGGTATGTCCCAAATAATATCTAATGACTGCTGAAAAGGCAATAAGTTTGATTAAAAAGACAAAACAAAACAAATGTAATTTGATAGATCATGTTCTCCTGCACAGGTCCTGCAATCCTAATCAAGTATCAGTAATACTGTAGGACTGGCTTTGCCATTTCTTGTTAACATGCGAAAGACTATAGCTAAAAGCTTTGAATGTAGCCTAACTCAGGAAAACATGCTATTCCTCAGGGTCCAGTATTGAATGGCTTTGGTGCTACGAAGTGATTTCCAGGTCCACGTCTACATGTTGGAGCTGTTTACTGTCCCTTGAGGGCAGCGTCAAACATGGGTAAATTAAATGGGCCACCTACACATTACACATATAGGAGCTGCTCGGCCATGACCTTCTGGCGCCCAGTTTTTGTTCTGATGTTGTTGCCAGAGGAGGTTTGGAACACTGCAGCTACTGAGTCAGCAGAGAATTGGTGACTTTTACACACTATGCGCCTCTGTCACTCTGTCACTCTGTAGCTTTACGTGGTCTGCCTCTTGGTGGCCGAGTTGCTGTGATTCTTAAATCCTTCCACTTTGCAAAACCTACAGCTGATAGTGAAATATGTAGGAGGGAAGACATTTAGAATGGCCCATTCTTTCACAGAGGTTTATAAAGGCAGACTTCATGTAATTGAAACTGAAAACACATAGAAATACAAGACATAACGTCCAGTTTAGATTTTTAATCAATCGCAACATTCCAGTAGTCGCCAGTCCTTCCTCCTTCCCACGAGTTCCTCCAGTGGCCGTTTGACAGTGATTTCAAAAGACTCCCATGTGGAAAGTCAGGGAAAAATTAAACATGTTTACAAAATTCCCCGTTTATAACAACTCCACCGGACTCCTTTTTTTTTTTTTCCCTGATGCATCTGTTTAGGTTTTATTATGCTACTTTTATTGAGCATCAATACAAGCTGGTGTAGCAGCTGTCTGCTAGTCCACACTTCCTCTAATTTCATTCATCAAACTGGACCTCTTGAGCATGTTTGTATTACTGGTAATAAAATCAGACAAAAAACATGATTTGTTGTATAATACTTGACAGTCCAAGAAGGCAGTTCTCCAGTTCTGGTGCAAAGTGCTAGTATTGCTATTGCTAGTAGTCTGTTGTTACTGTGCACCATACAGCTCATGCATGCAGCCTGCGGACAAAGTTTGACAGTAGCCTACTTCAGTCTCATCCAAATCCAAAGGTGCTCATTCTGGCTCCAGAAAACTGACATGCAGGAAAGACAGAAACCTTGATGCATCAAGAATTTTGCAGCCACTGAGGCTCTGCTTTTCATTTTCTCATCATCAGTTTTTCTGTATTCTGCGTTGGTTTTTCTTCCTTTTTACGGTGACTGCTGTGGTTATTTCTTCCTGATTATAAAATGCAATGACAACAGCGAAAAGTCGTATCCAAGCATTTTAGCATGTTTTCCGGTGCTTTGAGGTGCAGGACCGTTGTTAATGGATGTAGGTTTAAAGGTTGAAGCAATCAATGTTGGATGCTGTTCCACACACTAATTTGGGGATAGACACAGTTGGCAGATGGCATCAGTATGCCTCAAAGTGTTTCTCTAAAGCCGTCTAACTTCAAAATTAGATGAGATCCAACAAACAAATTAAACAAGGTTTGAACTTCTCTTGTCTTGAAACAGTGCAGCTAATATAATATTTATGCAGTTTTTTGCAGTCCTCCTGTTTATACTGACAAATAAAAGGTCCCTTCAGTGTTTCAAATAAAAGCGAAGGACCACAAAATCCAAAATCCTCCCTCCTTTCAAAAATACATCCTTGTGTTTGTGGGAAGACGATATGAGGCTTCAAAAGAAAGTTTAAAAGTCAAACAAGGTAAATGTCTTCCACGGTTACAGTATTTTTAGTACAGAATTTCCACTTTGTCTTACTAATATTAAAAAAAGATTGCAACTCAACTGTGAAAGTCTGGGTTCAGCCAACTAGGTTATATATTTTCGTGCATATTAAAAAAAAAAACATTTATTTCACCTATTAAACTCATTTTAACAGAAATCCAGGTGACTTATGTACATTTTCATATGGATAATTAATTGGAAGACTCTACTAAAGCAGAAATGTTGTTTCTCTTAATCACCATAATAGCAGCATTTCAAGGTTGAATCTTAGTATAACCTCGGTCTGACAGAGCAGACACACAAGCACTCGAATGACCTCCCCTTAAAAAAAATAAAAAATCCAGCTTACAGTGTTTTTCCTGAAAATAAGGACTTAATTTCAATGAGATTTCCAGTATTCAACTTCAGCCTAAGCCGCCACACCACCTCCAAACAGCACAGAGTCCTCTTTGTGTTAATCAGTTAACTAATCCCACTTAGATGGAGTTTCAGCCCCATTTATTATGCAATATAATATGAGTTATGAAACTGAAAGCTCCCATGCATCTTTATCCAGCTCCTAATGGCATGCTGCGCTTGTGTTTGTGCGGTCCACGTACAATATTACCCATGTTGTGAGGACACACAGCGAGTCCCCATAAAGTAAATCTGAATATTTTAGGGCCTCACTGTGAGCTTTAAGGTCACAGTGAGGTTACACACATGTGTTTCCATACTTGTAGTATTGTTTGCAAGGTATAGGCTGGTGCTTCACTGTGAGTGTGTGTTTGCGTCTCTTCATAACTCATATGTCTTTATTCTGCTCTCATAATTAACAATCCAGTTTCATAGATGTTCATCCTCTGTGACAAATGAGGTCTGTGTTGGCCATGACCTAACCAAGGTCCGTTGTCTGTTTTAATGCTCCGGGGAGCGAAGCTGAGAAATGGGTCGGGAGAAGGAGAGGGATAAAGGAATCTATGTGTGCTTGTGCTGACCTGCGCAGGTTATTAAGGCCAGGATTCATGTTATTGTAAACCCCACAGAGACAAGACTTGGCTTTGATTCAGAGGACATTCGGTAGGAATAAGGAGGCTCAGATGCTGCTGGCAACGCGGCCTCCCTGTTTAATCTTTCCTTGATGTTATAGGTGCACTGTTGACGCCGTGATAAAAAACAAAAATCCAGGCTTCAAAATGGTCTCTCTCAGCTCCTGCGAGATTTCATTTAATCATATCTTTTCATCTTTCTCAATCTTCTAAAGTGAACACCAATTTACACAAGCTGCAGTTTGCAAACAGATCTAGAGGGGGTTTTTGTCTTTTTTTTTTTTTGAGGTTTTGCCAAGTTTTCAGTTTTCCTTATAGCTCTACAGTAACTCCCACTGTTACCTAATGAAGAGTCTAATTGCACTGCGTTTTCCACCCTTTTGAGTGCTACTTAATGCATTGCGGCGATAGCGAATAGATGAGTTTGTTTGTGTTTCAAACCACAATGCACCACCTCACAGCTAAGACAGCTCTCTATTTTATACTTAGCAATGCTTGGATGAGTTCTGAGAGTTGGTGCCCCAGCACTAATGAAAATCAAGATGGAACTGATGATGAAAGGGAAATGTAAGACTGACAACTGTTGAGATGCAGGAGATGGCAGGAAGCATTGCTCTCCCCTGTCGAGAAACATGTCAGGGCCTGTAATGAGTCTTCCTGTCTCATATGAAATGAAAACGTGCTATTATCACAACTCGATCACTCTCACATTACGAGTGAAATTACAGGGTGCACCAAAAAAAAGAGAGAGAGAGCGAGAGAGAGATAGACTGTAAGCTGAGGACATGAAATCATCGCAAGAATACCGTTCAATTTCCGGAAATGTTTTCTCCGTTATGTACGTGTGCTCGCTGAAATCTCCAAGTGGAGGAGGGACGTAATAAATTATATTTCCATTCATATTACGCCAGAATCATTCCGAGAGATTCCTGATCGCACTGTTGATGAAAAAGTCGCAGGAAAACTTTTTTTTATTGACTCCTGCAAGTGGGAAGATGAAACACTGCCACATGTAATTACCAGGAAATTCAAACACTGCTTGACTAAATATAGACACGATAAGACTAATTGATATGGATAATTCTTTTGACAGGACCGACTATAAGGGGAAAAAAATGTGAGGAACAATTTGTTGAGTTGGACCTTGTTTAGCTCCAACCCTTAACTGTTTCTCCACGGTCACCATATCACAGACGTCAATATGAATTACATTAAAGTAGCGTCAGGCTCACCGGCTTTGATCTCATCCCCAATTTATTTAGCTTACAATGATGAACCTACAAGAAACTCATCAGCACGACCAGAATGAACAGCTATAATTGTCTTTACAAGGTCACGGAGTGATCTTTTTTAATTTGACGGCATTGTTAATTTCTTTCAGCTAATATCGCTGGACTGCCCTCGGGGTTGGGGGGTGGGTGGGGGAGGGGGCTTTTGCTTTCATGGTCTTAAGTCCAAAAAAAAGGACAGCACTGGAAAGGAGAGAAGCGGGGCTGGTGACGCATACTGCAAAAAAGTGGGATTAATACAAGTCTAAAGCACTTTGCCAGCAGTATGTAGATACATAAATAAACAACTAAAAAAGCCTCCTTGTGAAATGCCCAATGATCAAATTTGATCAGACTTGGACAAGGCTAAGACTTTTGCTTTTTTTTCTCAGGACCTGAGATGACACTCAGCTGCCCACTCTCCGACCCCTCCATATGTTTTTGCCGCCTCAGTGAAAATGACAAAAGGTACAAACCTCCCCGCTGACCCTAAAAAACTATGAAAACGCAAACAGAACTAGAAAGCAGCTGTAAGCCCAAAGCAGTGATGAGCTCAGTACTGTAAAGTACATGGAAAACTCTCACTCACGTCATTTTATCAGAGAAGCGTACAGCACTGTAGGTACAGCACTCGGCATTAACACTTCTGACCGAATGAATCAATCAAAGATTTCCGTGATGCAACCAGCAGACAAGTTTAAACTCTGAATCACCCATCACACTGACAACATCTACCTTGATGCTTCAGCTGTTCAGCGTACAGAACTGTATTTTTGGCATGCCGTTGCGTCTGCTTTGTGTCGTTGAGCTTCCAAGCGTTCTTTCATACATATATATAAAAATCTGCATAAACTGCGTTTCTGCTTGTAATGAGGTTTGTGCCTACGCAAATCTCCAGGCGGCTGAGCGGCATTCACTTTGTAGCGTCTCACAGCAGATAGAAATGGAAGATAAAAAGGGCGGAGGCTGGAGGCTCCAGGAGGGGAGATGGTGGTGTTTAATCAGGTCCTTCGTTCTTCTTCCCCTGCTGTGGTGAGCGTTGGGCTTTGACTCTGCCGCTCCCGTCTCCTCTGGCATTCCTCTGTTGCCATGGCAAAGCCACACTTATTCTCATTCCAGTGGCATTCTGCTGAATCTGTGCCCAGCAAGCAGCCAAAAGATGCTCGCGCAGGCACACATGCACCACCAAAGGCAGACATGAATTTTTGACAGCAAGCATGCAAAAATGCTGAGTTACACATATTGAATACCAAGTGTGAAGCATATATATATATACAGGTGCATATATCCACACACGCACACACACACAGCCTGTGCACACATTATTGTTTGTCATGTGTGAGCTTGAAGAGCTGTAAGCCTGAAGCCCCTACTGACTTGAATGCAGATTTGCGCTACAACCATCTGTCAGTTAACGGCTCTCTATGTTCACCCTGTGTGTAATTTGGACACTTGCAATGCAATATGGCATAAAACCACATCATATCTCACACATGGTATTCCAAACTGTGTCTCTCAGTCTAAGCAGCACAATCCAGGGATTGAGCCCTGGGCATCTGCCTTTGGCTTCAAGAGCGCTCTCTGATAACAGCATTAATAGGACAAGGTTAAGATGGGAAGGTGGGGAAAAGGAAAGGTGGTTGAAAATGAAACTGGGAAGTAGAGGAGAAATAGCTTTCTAAGGTAAAAATAAATAAAACCCAGAATCTCAGTTTCTTCCTTTTTCTTCTTTAGAAATATGAGGACCAGCTCGTCATCATCGCTTGAGGTGGTGGGTTTTTTTTTCACACTGGTTTTATTTCATGTTGATTTGTTGCTACATGATTGGTGTTTAATGGCCTTAATGAGTGGTGTGGTGCTCGAGGCTATCCTGGATACTGTGCTGTGTCCAGGTTTTCCCCAAGTACTTGGTAGACAGAGAGAACAATTCCTAAAGACAAAGATTAGCTAAGAGAGTTCAGCCTGTACTGAAGAATAAAGGTGGTCATACCAAATACTGATTTCCAAGCTTGTTCAAATTTGTGCTATTTTTGCCTTTTGATATACAGTATTATAGTATTATGTATGTTTGCATATGTTTCAGTAAATCAATTAACTTTTCCCATTTAAAAAAAAAAAAATATAAAGAAAGTAGACTGCGATTTTTGGAGAAATTGAAGTAGGATCGCTGCTACTGGCAGCTTCAACAGGCTACAAGTTTGCTGTACCTGTGACAGCAGCTACCCTACTGCCTGATAGATTAGCTCTCCTTTTGAAGTCAGTGACCAGAAAAAGGTTCATATTTCAGAAACAGTACCAATTTTTGAAAATTTAAATAGATGCATGCAATCGTTTCAAGGTATGAACAGTCTGTCTACAAGAAACTATGTGAGAATAATTAGCCTGCAAAGAAGAAAAATGGCAGACGACAATAACGTATACTGGGATTGCTGTTTTGTAACATCAACATAGGTTGCTTCATAGGTTGAGGTATCGAAGCTTGTTACCACCACGAAAAAAAAGAAGAAATTTTTACCAACCAGCAGTCAAAATTTCAGATTATTACTTGAAAATTTCAAGTTACTAACTCCAATTTTTTGAGAACATAATATGAAAGCTAGTTATTAAGTCAAAATTTCGAGATGCTGACTGTAAATTTCAACTTTAAAATAGCTTCCATGGCATGTCTGAAAAGTATCCACAGATTCAAAATCGTGCATTTATATTTACATTTTTGTTGTAGGGTGATCAAACATGTCTTGTAATTATTAAACCAATAAAAACTTACCTTGTCAAAGATGTGTAGTAGTACTTGTTAAAGGACAAGATTTAGTAAAAACTGCTGGAAACACAGGGAAAGAATCATTATGTGGTAAAAGGACTGTGTGTGAAGTGACCCCCGCATGGCAGAAAAAAATGAAGTATGAGGCTTCAGCATTGTCAGTTAGTTATTTTTCTAGTTTTTTTTTTTTCCTTTTGCAGACCCATGATTTCTTAATAACTCCAGGAAATCACATGTAGACTTGTTTTCTGCACAAAACACTAGCAGTAAAATTACTCACAGCATGACTTCACGATAGACTTGACAAGCCTATTCTTCTGACAAAACATGGTAGCACACTCATACTCCATGAAAGTCTTTTCATCTAGGTATTGTCAAGAAATATGTGCCCCTAGTTTATAAATCTTTCTCACCAGCGTTTACCCCAAAACAAAGAATTTCAATTAAAAGATTATTGCGTTGATGTTTTTGAACCGAGTTAACCTTCCCGGCGAGCAGATTGAAAGACAACTGCTAGTGTTTGCAGAGAAATTATTGACTAACCCGTCATTAAGGCTCAAACCATGGTGGGTGCCGCCCCAGTGCAAAGTTGGTTTTGGCCGCTCGGTTTTTATCCAAAATATTCCATCAACAAATATGCACAGTTGGTCCTGAGACATAAACACTGACGTCATAAACAGTGGTATTTAACCGGGCGTATAACGGAGGGCGTATGAAGGAGGATTTATGTTCCACATTGTTTTCTAGTCAAACTTTTGTGTGTATGTGTGGCTTATTTTTAATCGAATCAAGCTGTCCCTCTTTAAGTGTGCTAAAATAAAGTTTATCGAATACTGTTTTTTTCCTACAAAATCATCCTACTGCAGTTTTAAATGTTTGACTTTAGAGAGTTATCAAAGCGATCCCAACATGTGCAGTGTAATCGTTTTGGTAGCATGATGTTTAAACAGTGTAAAGTGTGTTTCAATGACAAGCAAACATGCCCTTAACCTTTATTTCACTGCATCTATTTTTCACATGGCTGACTGGTGATACATCAGTGTTAATTCAATTATGTTCATCTGCCTGCTGAGTTCACGGAGAAAATTTGCTCACCAAATTAGCATTGATGAATGACTTACGAGCACTGTGGTGGCAGTCAGGTGACTGCCATTTATCTATACTCTAAAGACTGGTTGTCAATACAAAACAGAGGCTCTCAAAACATACTTGATGCAGAAACAGATCTAATGAGGCAGAAGTGATCGCAAGAGAAGTAAAACATGGGGTTGCTTAAAATATAAAGGGCATGAAGGCTGGGGTATTGGAGGACAAGGACAGAAGATGAGTCATGGACGAGAGCAGAAGCAGCCTGAGATAGAATGGTGGTCTTCAGAACAACATGAAAACTATCTGTGGAGAGAAGTCAGGAACAGCTGAAAACAGGCGTGAATAAATTCACATATTTTCAAAGGGAACATGTCATTCTCATTTTCAGGTCTGTATTTTTACTCTAAGGCCCTGCTGGCATATCTTTGTATGATTTGCAGTTAGAAAAAACAAAAAAACAAAACAGCCCTTTAGTTCAAACAGGCTGCTTCAGCTGCTATTTCTTAAGGCCACCCAATCTGATGAGCTCAGTGTTCTTTGACTCGCCAGCTCGCTCGACACACTTTGACCGGCTCTGGAGGCTACAAAAAACATGGACGTATTAGGGTAAACTGGATTCCTGACTAAAGGATACCGCCCACTCGCCTGAATGAAAATTGTTTGTCTGGCACATAAGCCAAAAAGGGTTTCTTCATTGTTTTTCAATCCAATATAAATGTGCTGTAGTGTCTCCTTGACTGGACCATAGATTTCACATTGTGATCAAGAAGGTAAAACTCACTTTTGTACCTGCTGGGGAGGTTCAACGATTGCAAAAATACAATTTATTCAAAATTGATGGTGGAAATAAAAAAGATGTTTGTTTGCAGTTGGACGTGTCTTTTTTTTTTTTGTTTGTTTGTTTTTTAAGCCTGTAAGGCTGAATGAAGAAAGGCCAACTTCAAATTTTAGTTAAAATAACACATCAAAACTGAGGTATTCAGTTCAGGCATGTTCAAAGTCAGCTTTAAGCTCAGACTAACGGACAAAGTGCAGTCTTCAAAAGAATAATAAGAGTATACTTTAACCTCCTAAGACCTGAACTCGTTCATGGCATGCATTTTTATTTTCTCTTTGCTATTTGGGCTGATTGGGACCTGATGAATGTAAAAACAAAGAATTACAAGATTTTTTT
>VURO01012503.1:25808-41072 GCA_015108175.1 Pelvicachromis taeniatus
GGGGTTGAGGTGTGTGTGTGTGTGTGTGTGTGTGTGTGTGTGTGTGTGTGTGTGTGTGTGTGTGTGTGTGTGTGTGTGTGTGTGTGTGTGTGTGTGTGTGTGTGTTCGTTCACATAGCAATATTTTTTGCTGCACACAAAGGAAATCTAGGAGGAAGCTAGTGTTTCAAGGCTGGACGTTTAAGTAAAAGTAGAAGGTCAGTGGACCATATTGCCTGGTTGTCCCAAGCCTTAGCTTTTTAGACAGAGGACACAAAATCAAATTACCCTTTCTCTTTCATGTACACATGCAGACAGCAATGCACAAGCCCAGGGTAAAGAGACAGTGAAAGATGGCCTCTCAAACTTCTTGATATTGTGTCTCTTGTCTCTCATCGGAGGTGAAATGAATGTATCCCTCCTGCTTCTCTCTTTCTTGCTGCTGCTTACTTTCTCTTGTTTTCTGCCCTACTGGGCACGTCTATTACCCTCTGATGAATGACACCGGGAATCCTATCTGTGCTTACTACTCTCACTGTACAGTGTCAGCGATTCATCCTGCATCGGAACCTCAGGGTGGCGTGATCTGCTTCAATAGGGCGCTGTTAATCTCTGCAGGACCAATTATAAAAGCATTATTGGAGAGGCCTTTCACGGGAAGCTTACGTTCAGTGTCCAGGTATTCTGCATGGTTTCACTGAGCGCTGCAAGTGCAATTTGAAATGATGAGCAATGTTTTATGAGGTTAATGTAGAAAAGGTGGCTTTCAATTTTAGATTTAATTGGATTTTCATTTTTATCCTGTTATCTTCCTGAGATTGGGACATCTAAAAAGAAACATCATCAAACAAATACACAAATAACTTAAAGTGCGTTTTGCAGGAAATTGTCTTATCTTTCTTATTTCATATTTATTTTATTCTCTGTTGTGAGTCAGATTAGACAATTGGAACAGCTCTGATTTGCATTTTATGAAGCATCAGCCTTAGAAGAGCTAATCTGTATCTGCCCAGAGGTAGCTAAATCCAGGTGCTATCACCTCTTAAGGTTATACATTTGCACATTATATCGTGTTTTTTTATACATAGCGTCCAAGTGGCAAGCTGCCTTTCCCATGGTCTCATTTTCTTTGTCACAGTTGCTCAATTTTGTTGTGAGCTTTGAGTAGGTTTAACTTGAAGAAAAGACATTTACTGGCTGACAAATCAACTCACTGGTTCCTCATTTAAAATTTTAACATCCATGTATATTACCCTGGCATGATATAATAGCTATTGAGACCAATGGTCGGGGCTCAAAGCTACTGACTGATCCAAGTGGATTCCCAGCTGAGCCACTAAGTGCCACTTTTGAATTCTAACTTCCACTTCTCCTCCACTTCCCTCTTAAATTACATTGACATGACATTGTGATAACCCGATACTACAATAGAAAAGGCTAATTACGAGTGTTTAAGCTCCTTTTGTAATTAACTTGGAGTTTCTTATATTTCATCCTCCAGAAGTGTTTTTTTTTCTTTCTCCAGTGACACACGTGGCAATAGTTGATCCCAGATGAACTTACAGTGAGATGATTTTCAAAGGCTTCTTTCAAGTTTGGATATCATAGCCTTTCTTTTGCACTGAGACTCATTTGACTGCTGAAACTGTGTTAAAATGGTTCTGATGAAGGAATAAAAGGATAGTGACAGTTTATTACAACCTGAGTCTTGTGTAGTTGTGGTCATTCCTCTTGAATAGCTTGCCTGGGAACATGCCAACATCGTGATATAATCCTTCAGCATTATTGTTAAATGATGGTTTATCAAACCTTCAGTGCTGGTCAGACAGGTGACTCCCTAGCAACCACAGGTCACAGGAGAAAAATGTGTATTGCTTAACCGGCTGCTGAACGGTTGGTTGCTAGCCGTCACTAAAGGATTGTCATAGCTGCGGATAGTTTGTGTGGAAGACACCAACTTGTCTGCAAACACTGGCCAACTACTTATCAAGCTGTAGTGAAACTTGAAGCTTTTTCATCTCATCCCCAACCAGTCATGAAAAGTTACTGCCCCTCCCTGAGCCTATTCCTGCCAGATGTGTCTTCCTATTGAAAGGTAGTTTTTCCTTCCAAGTGACAACGACATTACTCACTTGTCATTGTACCCCTAGTTTACCTGTAGGTCATCTGTACCTCTTTTTAAGAATATAATACACTCACAACCAGCTATTTAAATCTTCAGAAAAGAAGCTCTGACCATATAGGATTTCAGTGTAGAGGTTATTGCTGATTAAATCTGACACACTAACAGTTACTGGCTAACTGGTGCACATAGTGGAATTGTGAATATTTAATGTAAAGTGCTGTGCAAAAGTCTGGCATCACTCCTCAATTTCCGTATATTTGCTAGGAAAATGGGAAATGGGCAACTGACATGCAGAGGTAAATGGGAATTAAGTATATAGAGCAAAAACAGTATTTGTACATTTCTAATAAGCTTGAAAGTCAATATTTGGTATGACCACCTTCATTCTAACACAAGGCAAACCTTCGTGTAATTTCGTTTAGTATTTATGAATAGTTCTACTTGAAGGACATTCAAAGCTTTTCTTTGGATGTTGGCTGCCTTTTGTTCTGTTCTGTCAAGATCTTTTAAGGAGACAGAGCACACCTTGCTAAGAAATGCCAAGGCTTCAGACAATTGCTCTTTGGGAATCCCATTGTTAGTGTTTAAAAAAAGCAAATAATGTGTTTTCACAACAGGCTGCTAGTAACAAAGTGCCCAAAGAAACTATTTCAAATTGTGCAGACACAAGGTGCCTCTATATGCTTGAATGAGTCATAAGTAAGTGTTAAGTGGCTTTACAAACAAGAAAACACTTCTCTAAAAATGGTCAGGTGCAAGGAGTGGACTGAAAATGAGTGGAAAAACATCCAAAGAAAAAGCCTTGGAAGTAAAAAAAAAATAAGGAAAGGAGGTGTAGCTCCAGACTTTTGCACATTACTGGACAAACGTCATGTACCAAGATGCTACGTACACTTGAAAGGTGCACAAGTTGTTTCTTCTACATAGGAAGAGAACCAAAAACTGGTCTTTCCTTTAAGTGAGGTTTAACAGAAACTTTGGTCAGTACAAGGTTATCATAACTGACAGAATTAAGGTTCAGAACTATTAAAATCACTCCCAAGTCCCACTGAATCATAATTACTTTTCGTTGGTATGATTTTCATGGCATAGCTTTGTTTAATTACCTTGGGTGAAGAGCCGCTCCAAGGCAAACCATTACCTGTATATGTGCTCATATATATTTTACCTCTACAAGCTTTATGGCTAACTTGAGTAAGTTTCCATTCCTGTGATATTACTTATCATTATTACTCTGGGATTCATATAACAAATTATTCTAATTAAGTCTCAGTTATATTCCTCACTTATTGTACATCACCAAACTTTAAGATGACTGTGACTGTTCTGCACTTTGATTGTTATCTCTTCCCATTCATCTATGCCTCACTCACCCTCTGTCTTACACTTTCGGTCTTTTGCCACCAATTTTTCTCTGCAAATGCTGCCTTAATTGAATGCGGCAGTTGTCTCCTTTTAATTTCAGAGCTTGCTAATGTCATTAATAATGTATGGATATTCTAATTAGAATCTGCCCCAGTCGCTTTACAGTGTAAACACTATTGATCATCTGTTAATTAAGTTTTAAATATCATTGACAGGACATGGAATCAGTGGCAGATATGAACACTCTCATCAGGCCTTCCCCATGCAAGTGTTCAAAATCTTACACTAATTAAAAAATACTGCTGGTCCATTGTCTCGGTTCAATTTAACCACAGAGTGGTGCTCTCACTGCCACTAATGTCACTAAACACACCCATATAGTATATATGCAGACATTAATTTAAACTCATAACAACTTGCACTTAATTCAGAGTGCATAACAAAAACTGTGCTTGTCATTGAGTCAGATACGAGCCACCACCCTATAATTTCTATGATGAAACAGATCTAAGAGAATTTACAAATGAAGCCAGGAGACATATGAAGCCGATCTCGCTGCTCTGCACAACAGCTGGTCTTCTAACACTGAAGGATTAGTCCCTGATGCTACAAGAAAGTCAGTGCTACACGCTAAGATCCATCTAACAACACACGAACCAATCGAAGATGCACATGAACACACGGGGTTACAAACATAAATAAAAACAGAAAACGCATGGAAACATGGGTATGTGTGTGCATAAACAAAATAATACGTGATCACACATATGTGTAAATATACAGTGACACCATGGGCCCGACTAAGCGCTGCCAGTTAGAGTCGCAAACAGCTTAAAGGGAATCGGCTTCGGTGGGATGGGGGGGGGGGCAGAGTCAACCGCATACCAAACAGGCAGGTACAGATGGCAACCTTAGGGCTAAACATACCCCAAGGGCCTGTGCGTGTGTGTGTGTGTGTGTGTGTGTGTGTGTGTGTGTGTGTGTGTGTGTGTGTGTGTGTGTGTGTGTGTGTGTGTGTGTGTGTGTGTGTGTGTGAGAGAGAGGTGGAGCAGCATGTGGTGAAAAACAGGAAAAGGTCAAGTGTTTGTCCAACTGCTGTCAGCCGCTCCCTCCTCCTGTCTGTATCTTCATTCTTCTCTCTGTACTTGCCCACAGCTTACGCGTTCTCTCTATTGAGGTCTTCCGTTGAGTCTTACAGAAACTGAACAGACACACAAAAGCACCTGGATGTCTCCCATTTTACCTTACGCTGGCACATAATTGACAAAATATAATCTCCATGACCATCATAGTAGCAAATGTAGGCAAAAGCCCTGCAGTGCCTAGGGTGCAGCTTCAGATTTAAGCCGGTGCAGGAAAATGGAAGCTCGACACAGGATGCACTGCTGCGTACGAAGCCATGTTCAACAGCAACAAGCAACGGCTTGTTGCTGTTGAAAGTGACCAGTTTTCGAACATTACATTAATTACACATGAACTGGCTAAATTGGCTAAAAGCTCTCAAAAATTGTTGTTTTAATTTTTTTTCTGGCTAACTGCCAGAGGGCAGCAGTCTCTATGTGCAAGAGGGTGCAGAAAGTTGAAAAAAAAAGGTTGAGCAAGATTGAAACCTCCAAAATCCAAAAGGTAAGCAACATATTTTCTGTACAAACTAAGTGTTTGGAAACATTATTGGCAGAAATCTGACTGGACAATGATCCCTTTTGATAGAACGAAGCCTGGCATGAAACTGTCGCAAACCGAGCTACATCTTTACAGCAGGAGCACTGCTACATTGTTTGCAGGAGTTAACACATTTCGCGTCTTTGTGAATTTTGTTGTGTGCATGCGAGGAAGAAAATTGCATCTGAACACGCAGTGAAGCTTCCCAAACTGTTGTGTGACATAGGCTGTGTAACTGGTCTCTCACCTATGGGAACAGTGGAGCATCTGCTAGATATCGTTTGTTATAACAACAGCTCCCTCGCAGATGTGGATAAGTGCCTCCAAATGCTCTGCTGAACTATCCATTGTGTTGCACTGGTATCCAGCACAGCCCAAATGTTGCCTCTTTACTTGATTCACAGCTGAGTTCTGTAAGTGAGTATCATTCTTTATCCTCCATGAGAGAAAGATTAGCTTCCACACAGATATTTATTTTTTATATCTGTTTCATGACAGCATGTTTCCTCTCAAGGTTGCATCTGAGGGAAGTGAAGTTCAGAACCTGTTTTTAGTTGCCAGGGAGACGAGCCTTGGCGAGGTGAATGGAAACAGTCTGCGCTATGTACTGTACAGCAACTGTCTGATTCAGTTCACAGTGAGGTGCT
Organism: Pelvicachromis taeniatus; assembly: GCA_015108175.1. Taxonomy (NCBI): domain Eukaryota; kingdom Metazoa; phylum Chordata; class Actinopteri; order Cichliformes; family Cichlidae; genus Pelvicachromis; species Pelvicachromis taeniatus. The sequence goes on from VURO01012503.1 coordinate 31,586, forward strand.
TTTGATGGAAGAGGCTGTTTCATTATCGTCTCTTGTCTGCTGGAATCCTGTACGGCACCAATGTTCACCTTTTTCTCTTCAGACAATTCTCACCTGAGATGGTGCGAGATGAAGCACCGAACAGATATAGGGCCTGTAACTGAGTTAATTTTTTTATTTTTTTAGTGAAAGATTTTGTAGCAGGGCAACACCATGGCAGTCTCCTTCTTTAACTGTTAAAGGGCTCACAGCTTCTCAGGAAAACGATGGATCCAACTGCTTGTTTACAAAGCTCAGCTGGTTGTAGGAGAATGACAGGCTTTGTTCCGCACTTGCAAACCCCTGCTGATGTATTATGTACATTTTGTAATACAAGGCAGTTAAATGTCACTGATTATTCCTGTAAGAAAGCTGTGGCCTTGGGCACTGAAGACTTCAAAGGAGTCAGAACAAGACAGTGATCTGATGCAGTTGTTATCTGAGGACCACACAGACACTTCAGACTCAAGTTCTAATCTAGTTTTGAACCACAAAACTCTGTCAAATAACAAAGTTGCTGTGTGACAGCTGTGTGCAGGATTTTGGCACTGGTTAAAGTGAAAAATGTGTCCATGGTTCTCAGTTTGAATCTCAGTTCCTTTAACAGTCGCTAAGGTCCACAACTTTTTGGACAATGACAAGTTTTGGTTCTGCACACCACAACAGTGAGTATAAAATCAAAAATGATCGGACAGTTGACTGACAAGCAGGTTCGTTTCCAGGTTTCGCCTGTTCCCTCACTATTTCATAACAAATTAAGCAGGAACCAGGTCACTAGTCTTTATTGATGATGTGACTGATATTATAATTAGCGGTATGAATTCTGGAGTATACAGCACTATGCTCCTTGCTCAGATTCTGAAAAATGCTGGAAAACAGATGTTGTTGCAAGAGCATACTGCAAATGCAAGAGTTTCTCAAAGCAAAGAAACAGGATATTCCTCAATGGACGAGTCACCTGATCGCAACCCCATAGGACATACAGTTCAGTTACTGGAGATAAAACTCAAGGTAGAGAGACCCACAAACAAGAAGGGTCCTGCGGTGGCTGAGTGAAGCCCCGGCAGAGCACTCAAGGGAGCAAACAAAGCATTTTCTGAAGCCCACAAGTTCTAGAAAAGTCTGCAAAGAATTTTCTTTCGAGCGTTAAACAATTTTTTTGTTCAAAATTATTTTAGTTTGTGCAATTACTATTCGAGCCCCTAAAAACTGGGGACTGTGTATAAAAATGTCTGTAAGTAAAAAACAGTGAATGCTATATTTTGTTAAACTGCTTGAATTATGGTTGAATGTCTGCAATTCAATCACAGATGAAATATTTGATATAAAAATCCACTGTGCTGCTGTACAGCAGTAAAACTCTCATTGTTCATATACATATGCACCAAACTGCATCTCAAACATGAAAGGCTTTACACTGTTTAGCTGTCGGCCGTGCAGCTTTACTGTTTTGGTGGAATCTCACCGCTATCACAGCAGACAGACAGATATAGCCTCAACATATATGCAGTATTTAGTAGCTAAACAAACTCATTGCAGCAGGACCAGACACAGCATCTGCCTTCAGGTATTTTTCCAGCACACAATACCCAACTTACCCATTACGCAGTGCAACTGGCCACCAGCAGTCTGGAGATTTTAGTTTAAGTAGCTGTTCATATAGATTCAAGCAATATGTTATCAGCTGAGGTAATTTTACAGGTGCTTTCAGCTCCCTGGGGAGTCACAAAGGGCTTTACAACTCTACATATGCAGCAATACTCTCCAATAACCATGAATGGAATCAGCTGGCTTTGAAAGGCGATGATATTAATTAAATGATTAAGATTATTTTCATGGAGCATACAGAGTTGATAGTGATTTCCCATGCCCTGTGTGTGTGTGTGTGTGTGTGTGTGTGTGTGTAACTGCACACCTGAGCGGGGGGGGGGGGTTAAATCTCTCAACCATTTAAAAATCCTCCATAAGAACTCACTGAGACTGAAGATGATAATTAATTAAAGGATGCTTGGGTTCCCTCATTGCAGTGATTAATAAAAAAAAATAATTACAATGATGTAACAAAATCAGTCAATACCTATGAAACCGACCTTTACACATCACAGATGTTTAGGATATTGTTAACGGTACCCCTAGCTTTTCTACTATCACATGTCAAAAAGCAGCCTGCTCTTATAGCAGTTCATGAAATAGTGACAAAAATGCAATCGTGTGATTTTCGTGTGCGTCTACAAGGGCATGAATTTCCTTTTTCGAGGCAGTCTGCATGACTTTGAAACTAATGCAGCTATTTCACTGAACCACATATTTTTCTCCTGACAGGATTCATCAGAAAATTGGCACAAAGGAGCTTTCGAACATGTGGTAACTTTAGTAATTTAACCAAAATCACGTCCTTTTCCCCGCCTTAGAAAGTAGGTGTGCTCCCTTAATCTAACCAAAGGAAAAACAACAGTAGACACAAAGTGTAAAAGCAAAAACAAAAGACAGTGGCCATCTTTAGGATTCAAACTGTAGCCTGTAATAGACAGAGTATTACAGATTATAAACCCTAAAATAAATCATTAAAAGTATGTAGTGGCTGTTACAGGGTTTTTTGGACCGTTTCTCTTTGCAACACAGACATGCTAAATTAAAGTAAATTTCACTCTCTGTGATAGACCTTTATCTCAGCATGCATTTTGGCTGTCATGGCAGGAAAAACACTGGTGTTGGTTTGACACTAAAAATGGCTTCGTTCCATTCACTTGACGTGGTTCCAGTATTGTTCATGTTGGCTCACTGCAGCGGCTAACTGGGACACTCGATGGAGTGTTAACAAAATTAGCTTCACGTCTATCAGGAATATCACCCTGTGCTGTGCTGTCGCCATCTGAGTGCATTTCCCCGTGCTTTTTCTATTTCTTTTCTTTTTTTTCCCCCTTCCAAGCTAAATGCAGCATCTGCTTAACCTGACAGATTGAAACTTTGCTCGTCCCTGAGTCTGGCCCGTCGGCTGACAAAATCAATAATGGTGAAGGCAGGGAAAGAAACATTATATTGCCAGTTGAAGCATAAGTGAAGAGATAACAACTTTTCTTCCCTCACAGTTTTCCATGATTACTTTTTGGACTCAGGTGTGAGTGTCTTATTGATTGGTGATGTCATTTAAGCACTGCTGCTTTTCCCTTTGGGCTTGTTTTATTCGTCATATTTCTCCACTGATCCCAAGGGTGAGCCTTTTGTTTCATCAGACAGGTGTGTGTCAAATTCTTTTTAGTTTGCCTTTTTATGAGTGGCAGTGATTTTCTGTCTTATAGCTTCACATTCTTCTTTATGAGATAGGTTATTTCTAGTTAGAGTTTCTCTCCGGTGTTCCTGCATTGGGGTTATTTATACGTGTACTCTTATGTTCTTAAACATCAAATAAGAAACATCTAAAATACCTTTATTCTCACAGCATGGACATGTTTAAGCTCCACCTGGAGGTAAACATATTTAACTAGTGATGTTCTACCAATAGGCAACCTCACAGTACAGGAATCCAAAAGAGTGTCATCATACAAAGACATTTTTGAGCCCACAGTATTTATCAAGTTAGCAATACACATTCAAAAGAAACCATTTATAACTCTGCAGGGACCTTTGCATGTGGCATATTTGTGTTTCTGCTAGCCTAGCCTGCCCTGTTTTTTTTCTTCTTCCACTGAATAAAGAACTTTGCAGCTTGGACGCTCCAGCCTGGAGAGTGAAATGATTACTAATAAACTCGTTTTGAAAAGAGAAATCAACAAATGTCTTGGTTTGCGCTACATCTGTGCAGTGATTGCAATGATTGCCTTTGGAGGACCCCCTAGGTTTTAGATTCTAACATGTTTATTGGATGAAAACAGCTGGATGCCAGTTTATCCTCCTTAAACTGATTAGTTTTTGAGGGAGTATAATACCAAAATTTCTATTAATTATGACTTTGGTTAATGAAGTGTAGGTTTTTCAACTGTTCTGCCCCCTCCTATATGTAAATGGCAGTAGTCGAAAAATAAAAACACATTTAAATTGAATGTGTTGCACCCATGCCGCTTGCTACCCATGTAGCAGTAATTCTGGTTTAATTTAACTTGTATTTCTTATTAATGTGAATATTTTTGAGTATGGCCAAAAGTAAAGGTAGAAATGGATGTAAACCCTGTGAACAGGCAGGCAGCTTTTTTCTGTGTAATTGAATTTATGATGTTTTGTGATGTATTATTGGTACGTGAGCTCTCTTTTTAGTGTTGAAATTAATAGACAGTTTGTGCTGTTGTGTAATATTTCCCTGACTGTTTGAGGTTTTTCATTCAGAATCTTCACATATCCTTCTCTCTTTTTTATTCCTTGCACTTTCAAGAAAATCCCAGTTGCAGAAGCACTGAAGCATCCCCACAGCATAATACTCCCACCAGCGTCTTCCACTGTGGGGATGGTGTCTCTCTCTGTGGCCAAAGAGCTCTAGTTTTGTCTCATCTGGCCAAAGGACACTCTTCTGTCTGGCTAGGTGTCTCTTCTGCAGAGTATTCCTTGCTCTGTTCCTGTGCAGGGGTCTGGCGACTGTCTTCTTCGAGACTATCCTTACTGTTGTAGGATAAAAACTTGTTGTGGACAAAAGTGGGCGTTGTAAGTGCAACTTTTGATTTTTGACCCAAATCAAATGAGTTCATCCTTGCGGTCATAGACCAAAGAGTTAAGTGCAGTCACACTTACAGTAATTTGAGTCCATTACATGCATGGTTAAAGGGTCTTCTCTCCTGGTCCTCCAGTTTCCTCCCATAATCCAAAGTCATCCACGTCATGTTAAATCGGGCTTTTAAATTAGCTGTAATACATTGCACCCCTTTTAAAATACCTACATTTAATTCTGGTTCATTTAAATGTAAATAAATTTAAATGACAGAAATGTTCATTTTCTAAAGCACAGACTTAGATCAGATCTTGTTAGATCCACAGTGTGATCTTATCATACGTTCACGTGTTTTTTTTGTTGCCCACCAGCAGGGGGGGCTGTTGTTGTGGTAATAATGGTGTCACTGTTGATATGCCCTTGACCCTGTTGCATGTAAGAGAGTTTGGTAAACACTGATGAGCGCTTTCTGTGGGATGCACATACTCAAATTCATCTTATCTTTCCAGTAAATCTGAATTTCTTTGCACTTTTTCCACAACACAAACACCGCCCGCGAGCAACTCCTGCATTTGCAAAAAGGACTCGGGCTGTGTAAAAAGTTGCTTGTGTCAAAGCCTGGGATGTGTCTGTTTGCGTGTGAACATGTGTGCGAGAGGGAGTGTGGCGCTCTCAGCCAGTGTTATCCTCCGTGTGAACCAGGTTGTTGGCAGGGGTGGCACAGTGCAGGCTGACATAGTGCTGAGTTGCTGAGTTGCATGGGAAAGAGAGTGGCTTGCTGTGCTTGTGAGTTCAGACAAGCGTGGAGCAAAAAGGGCTCGACAGGAGACATCATAGAAAGAACAACAGTAAGATTAGGAACCACCCATCCTGCTCTTTTACCCACTCTCCACGGAGAGAGCTCTCCGGTTTGAAGCAGAGCTGCAGCCAACGCAACCAACTTTCTTTATAGCTTAATTTCACCTACATTATACAAATCACTATGCATCGTAATATCACATATCCTAGCTATGTCATTTTCACCCTGCGTGGGATATGGGATGTATCAGTTTCGTTTTTATCGTGTTGGATACAGCATATGCTCATTCTGAATGAAAAAAGCTTAATCAAATACGAATCACTTCAATAAATGAGAAAATAATGACTGCTCTAGCAAACCATACAATGGCAATCATACACTTGATAGTGTTTCACATAATACATGCCTTGCTTGGCTCTTATGGCTCATTATGATGCAATTTCTCCATTTATGTGCTTCATATTTGATATAAAGTGAGTAACAAACTAGCTCCAGATAGTTACTTGACTTCTCTTACTTATCACTAATCCGCTGCTACTCTGGGCAACATCTTCAGATCTTGGGCCTACCCCTGCAGCTTCTCTGTTCCTCTCTGTTGCTGTCAGTACCACTAAGAGGCACCGCTACTGCTACGGAGAGGCATCACTCCTCGGCGCTTTTAAGTCTTGTTTCTCACTAAGTTTCTTCTGCCCGTCCTTTACTCTCTGCGCTGCAAATTGCAACATATGTCTGAGTCTTTCTTCTGTCCGTACTTCATTTTAATTATTCCAAGCATGTGGTGAAAGGCTAACAATAATTAGAATCAATATATGATCGTAGTAAATTGAGGGTTTCTGCAGAATATGCACACACAAATTGAAATCACTGGTCTAAGTGTAATGCATTATGAAGCATCTTAGAAGGCTTATTAGGCAGGTAGCATTATAAATTGATACGCCTGCTATTCCTCAGGCAGCCAACGACCCTGTCAGTCTGGATGGTGGACATCTGCTTCAGTTCAGCAGGTCTGAACTTCTATCAGTCGCCTCTGCCTCTTTCCCTTCATCCTTCATCAGCCAGCTGTGCATGAACCGAGCTCTTTACTTCACCCACTCCCCACTCCATTTTTTCTCTTCACTTCAACTCGCCTCTCATCTTCTCATTCCTCTCCCCTTCTCCAGCTCTGATTCAACACCACCTCCTGCTTTCTACTTCGCAAACCAATTATCCAACTAACTGACTGTCACTTCTGCTCTCACAGACCCTTCTTAAGTCATTTCGTTTTCACGTCGTCACATTCGCTGTTTACCTAGTTTTGGCATTTTTTTTTGCGAGCAGATGGTTCACCAGTTACGCAACACATTTATCCATGTAAGCGTGAATATGTCAGAAGTGCTTTGCACATGTTGGGGCTGAATTCAGCTTCGTCTCTCTCAAAGGAATCGCACTGATCCTCTTTGTAGAGGAGGCGATGTAAAATTTTTATCAGGTGCAAGCAGAATACGCCGCTGTTGTCATTCCAATGAGCCATGGGCATCTCACTTTGTTTCGATGAGGATTTTTATTTGAGGGCTATTACAGAGCAAACGTGATCTCACTCACACACAATGTAGAGGAGAGATCATAGGGTGAATAGAAATTACAAAATTACAATCGGGGTAAGCACATTTCACCTCACCTGTGGTTCCACTCAAACTCAGTGAAATTCAAAAGTCCTCATAATGGGAAAAATACTTTTGCTTGGCTGGTGTTTGATTTTTCATTAGTTATTTATCAAGAGTTTGCGTTAAATTCAGTCTACATTGAATTGGAAACTTAAAATAGACTGACATTAATTCTTAACCTCGAAAAAAAAAAAGCCAAACTGAATAAGAAGCCCTTAAATTGCTCGGGAAACGTTCGGTTTAAGGATCTGCAATTTCACAGCAAGTGATACATGATCTGCTGGTTGGAAAAAAAGCTGATAAACTAACAAAGTCTCACCTTAAAAATCTATAGATAATTTGGTGTCAAACATTTGTCAGCAGTAGGTATCAGAGGTGAAGACAGAAGATAACACTCAAGCTCCACTTTTTAGTTCAGTGTATTAAAGAGCATCTGAGAGTGACAACCAAACAGTGCTTTCCTTCCTGTCTGCTTTTCACCACTCCATCCATCCTCTCTGCTCCGATCCTATCCAGCAGTGTTCTGTCACATCCTGCTAAGGTTCTCATTTCTTCATCACATTCCTCTTTCTTCTCTTCTATCATCCCTCTGACACCTGCATGGAGGGGGTAAAATGGAGCCATCTGTCTGTTCGTCAGAGTGAAAGGTCATTAGACGATGAGGGTAACAGGTCAGGACTGGAGGAAGGACACCTGAAGGTGATTATACATATTTTTTGATTACTTTTTTTTTAATGGATTGGCCAAATCAATATATTGGCATATTTCACAGTGATGTGTAGACACGGAGGACTTTATATTTAAGGAGTCATTTAAAAGTGAGGTGATTTTTCAATTTGGTAATTAACCGGCTGTTGTTGTTTTTTTCATATTTATTGCCTATGCACTAATGAGGTCATAAACACTCGTATTGAACATCTGTCTTTAAAGTTGCCTTGATCGATATCTTTATATGAATCCATTTTACAGTGTGCCGTGTAATGAATTACCCGTAACAATGCCGAAGAAAATGATTGCTTGTTTTGTAATTCGCTCACCTCTGTGAAGCACACCAGTGTCTTTCAACTTACAACTTGCTGCTTTAAAGTTGTGATTCTGTCTTAAAGTTTTCTCCAGCAGCTATAGGCAGCTGTTTTTAGCAAAACCTTATCAAAGCCACCAACTACCACCTGTCTGGGAATAAAGAGAAGACTGCCAAGATTGTCATCCCCCAAAGAAGACCCCCAGAGACGTACAGCCATTTGACGTGGCCGGCTATGGGGGGTCAGGGGAATTAGAAAAGTGAAAAAAGGCCATGAACAACAGGAGTAAATGAAAGTAAATGACATGCAATACTGACATCATTTTTAATTTTAAACTTAATGTTATGTAAATAAAGTGAAGCAACTTCCAACAGCTGTGTGAATTAAAGCATGTCAATGGTGTTGTCATCTTTAGATGGAGTTCAGCATCACAGTGACCTAAAAGTGGAGCTGTGTGATGTGGATAATGAATCCAAAAAGTTTCCCTAATCCTAACCAAGTAGCTTTGATTAACCGAACCAAACAATTCTTGTTTCTCTTGATTGAAATCTGTGCTTAGGTCACCACCACACCCTTCTTCCTACATCATAAGGTGGACTTTGGGTGAAAACTTTATACAATTTCAGGAACACTTAAATGGTAACATGATGAAGGAGATGTTTTCAGAGTTGCTTTACTCTTTATGTTTTGCAAAGTCCTACCATGCATTTAATGTTTCTGTTTAGGGTAGAGCGTTGTTTGCCATCAGGTTTACCATGTCAGCTTCATAAGATTAAAATGTTAATAATAAAATAAATGTTATTTAAAAAAAATAATATGGGCGATGCACACGTCACTGGCGGCTTGAATTTGAGACCTTAATTCTTGGGATACATTGCTTATTGTACTGAACTCACATATCGGTAACAGTGTAGGTTTAGCATAATGGCATTGTAGACAAAGAGGAGTCCAACATAGTGAATTCAGCATGCAACAAAGTTGGTAGAATTGAAATGTACAAAACTGTAAATGCTAAAAGTTTTTTTTTTAGTTATTGTTTTTTGTTTGTTTGTTTGTTTTGTGGTAATACTAGTCCACAAGTGTGGAGAAGACATTCTGTGGACATCTGTTCACAACAATGCACTAACCATTTTAGTTATCATTTTTAAAGAAGAACAAATACAAATTAATTCCTTCCATGCAATGAATTTAAATATCTCACTTTGTTTGAGCTAGGTAGAAAAAATGGTGACATCTGTCCATCTGTGGTTCTGTTTTTAGCATCAAACTGTGACCAGTTAATCCAAGGAGCAAGTCAACTGGGGTTTCCCTCAAGCGAAAGCATTTGCTAAAAAAAAAAAAAAATCATGCTAAGTTAGACATGATACTT